>JBAMJV010005382.1:102500-122479 GCA_037951105.1 Echinarachnius parma
ATCAAATACGCATATTTAATTTCATTCATTTATTTCATTTATTAATGTATGTTATATAAAATACAAAGTAAAAAGGTAAAGTAAGAACATTGAAAGGTATCTGCCGTAGAAATAGTCTGCACCCTCTGATTTTTTAAAGAAACCTCGTCATTGTAGAGATACGATGTGTAGTGGTCGGAGACTTAGCGTGGTCCGGCCGAATATTTAAACATTACTCATCAATTGGTAAAAAGGACTAGACAATAGCATATTATGCTAGTCAAACTAGCCATATACAACCAGGATCAACATCCTTTTGTTTTTTGTTTGTTTGTTTGTTTTCGCTATATTTCCCGATTTCAATCGCCACTCGGCCGCAGAATTCAATAATTTTCACGAAATATTACGCAACATTGAATTCTCCTTTCGGGCTTTCATCCCGTAAGTTTGAATTCGTCGCATTATTCGTCAGCTTTCGTGCACTGTAAGCGCTCAATTCATTTTGGGCTCATTAAAATACCAAATAAGAAGTCCGGACACTACGTCTTGTAAAAAAACAAAAAAACATCCAGCTATTTCTTTTAGAAAGGAGAAGATGACACAATACATCAAGGCTTTGAAGGCACTGATCTAAAATCATATACAAGACACAGTGATATACGAACCAATTATGTCATTATTGTGTTCTCGGAACTATAGTGGGGAAATGAGATGGACAAACTCACTGTTTATTGAAGCATGGTATTAAAAGCATCTCTAGGATATACAGTACATTCGTATAATAGGTTTTCAGACTTTGTGCAAACATTCTACTCTATACCGGTATAATTATATACAGGGATTTGTGATTTTAAAATGGGGAAGTACACAACGCGACAATACCAGCAGATAATGTCCTAACTATAGTTAGGCCATCCGCATTGTACACAATGGTAACTCAGAATGGGTCCATTTATGCATAAGGTGTACACGGCTGGGGGCTGCACTGTTAAAAAGGGGGCGATATTCGGGTAGCCCTGCCTTGTCATTCCCCAAGGGGGGCGAAGTCGGCTCATCTATCTCTGCTGGAAAGAACACACTCATCCACAGTGTGAACACAGTGTGGACCAAAATGTTAAATTCGAGCGTTTTCACAGTGTGAAAGCTAATCCACACTGTGAACACACTGTGAGGGCACTATCGCAACAATGTGAAATTACCTGCCTTCACAGTGTGTACCAAAAAAAGGTGCGCTCACACTGTGTATCCCAGCAATTTCACAGTGTGTTCACAGTGTGAAGTGGCTTTCATTGTGGGCTTGTGGGCTTTCATTGTGGGTCACACTGTGAAACACAGTATGTTCACACTGTGTTCACACTGTGGATGAGTGTGTTCTTTCCGGCAAGCCAGGATATGCTGGGCTCTCGAATTAACACCCCAGCTCCAAGAAGGGCCTGGGTAAACGATTCTTTATTTTCCCATTGAAATCGAATGCAAGATAATCAAAAATTACAACCAATCAATTCTAAAAAAGGAAGAAGATTTTGTAAGATAACACTAGATCATGGCTTAAGATATAATAATGCCGTTAGGCTTGGGTATACGGCATACATAATTATTATTGCCTTTTTTAAAAGAAGGGTATATAATCGGGGCCTATGTGCAGGTTTAAACGATATTTAGTCGCTAATTTATCGACCCACCTTTGAAAGACATGGTATAGTCTAGAGGTTACATTCAGTATCATTTATTAACAAGACAGGCTTAATTGAAATTATGAATTGACGCGCTCATATGAAAAATGGAAAGGATATAGAAAGTACGTCCTATTTGATTATTTTATTTCCCATTGCAAACTGTGTTATTTATATTAATACTCAATATAAGTGCGGGGTAACTAAAATTATTGCATAGATGATGGTGATCCAGCGAAATCGATAAAAACTATATACAGTAGGCTACTGCCTATCTTTTAGATGATAATCTTATTACGGTATTATTCAATTTGCATATCCTTTTTTACTGTTCACGATAGTAATAAGATGTTGACTAAAACATATTGAACAGTAATGTATACTTAGAGCTTCACTGATCCAAAAACCAGGACAAAGCAACATAATAATGTTAGATAGTGTTGCGCCAATAACGGTGGATTAGATTAGTACTTCATCAACATTAATAATGTCAACATATCGAATTCAGCGTGCAGGCCATATATTATATGCATTATGATAATTATAAAGAAACGGTGTCAAACGGAACGACGTTCGTATAAATTGTAGTACAGTGAATGATGGTCTTCAAAATGTAACCCCTCTATGTGCACCAACGCACTCAAATTCATAAACACACGCACGCACGCACGCACGCACGCACGCACGCACGCACACACGCACCAACAAACAAACACAAACGCAGACAAATGATAGCCTATACATTATATGCGTGAACATAAGCACACACATAGACACATACACATGTACACATACATAAACGCGCACACTCACACACACACACACACACATACACACAAACACACACACGCGCACACACACACACACACACACACACACACACACACACACACACACACACACACACACACACACACACATACACGATATCTGGGGTGAACGTTCCTACAAGAATATTAATTCATGGTTGCTTGTCATTAAAAACAGACAAAAATGGGGAGAAAAGGGGGATAACTGATGTTTTCTTACTGAACATTGCATACAAAAAGTAGCAGCAGGCGTGCACAATTAACGTATCTGGGTGCAATAGTGTACACACATTGTGTTGATGTTTGTCATGCAGGTAAAGTTTAATCATGTTAATTGTATTGCTTTTATAATGAATTCATGATTATCCGATCATTCCCCCTTCCACGCATGACTATAAGTCTTCATTTTGTTTGTAAACATGATTATAATTTAGTTGATTCTATTCGATAATCCAGCAGCGTGACGAGGCCAGTGTCATCATGCCTGAGGACTATACAGAAAGGGGATCATGATTATATGGGGGGGGGGGGGGGGGGGGGGGGGGGTGCAGCCTGGCCCCAAATCACCTTGGTTATTGTCTCTGTTCATCATGAATCCATCAATACTATTAGTAAATTAGGGGGACTGGCCGATGGGTGGAATGGGGGTGGGGGTCACTAGTAGTAGTAGTAGTAGGCTAGTAGTAGTAGTAGTAGTAGTAGTAGTAGTAGTAGTAGTAGTAGTAGTAGTAGTAGTAGTAGTAGTAGTAGTAGTAGTAGTATAGTAGTAGTAGTAGTAGTAGTGGTAGTAGTAGTAGTAGTAGTAGTAGTAGTAGTAGTAGTAGTAGTAGTAGTAGTAGTAGTAGTAGTAGTAGTAGTAGTAGTAGTAGTAGTAGTAGTAGTATAGTAGTAGTAGTAGTAGTAGTAGTAGTAGTAGTAGTAGTAGTAGTAGTAGTAGTAGTAGTAATATAGTAGTAGTAGTAGTAGTAGTAGTAGTAGTAGTAATAGTAGTAGTAGTAGTAGTAGTAGTAGTAGTAGTAGTAGTAGTAGTAGTAGTAGTAGTAGTAGTAGTAGTAGTAGTAGTAGTAGTAGTAGTAGTAGTAGTAGTAGTAGTAGTAGTAGTAGTAGTAGTAGTAGTAGTAGTAGTAGTAGTAGTAGTAGTAGTAGTAGTAGTAGCAGTAGTAGTAGTAGTAGTAGTAGTAGTAGTAGTAGTAGTAGTAGTATAGTAGTAGTAGTAGTAGTAGTAGTAGTAGTAGTAGTAGTAGTAGTAGTAGCAGTAGTAGTAAAAGTAGTAGTAGTAGCAGTAGTAGTAAAAGTAGTAGTAGTAGTAGTAGTAGTAGTAGTAGTAGTAGTAGTAGTAGTAGTAGTAGTAGTAGTAGTAGTAGTAGTAGTAGCAGTAGTAGTAAAAGTAGTAGTAGTAGTAGTAGTATAGTAGGGTTAGGGTTAGTATACAAATCTCTCCCATCGGTACCATGTTAAGTTGATAAAGGTTCAACTCATGAAGGACATAACATAACTAACTAATGATGACAGTTCAGACAAATGACTTAGGGCATACCCTCCCACGAGCTTGACCTATGCGGCTTACCCTTTAGCAGTGATGTATAATGGGACATAGGGGCACGGGAGCACAGAGGTATGGGTGCACGTGGACATGTACGCGCGTGACACAGGGGCATGGGGGAACGGGGACACATGGGCAAGTGGGCACGGGGGCATCGAGCAGGGGGCATGGGGTACGGGGACACATGGGCAAGTGGGCACGGGGGCATCGGGCAGGGGGCATGGGGTACGGGGACACAGGGGCAAGTGGGCACGGGGGCATCGGGCAGGGGGCATGGGGTACGGGGACACAGGGGCAAGTGGGCACGGGGGCATCGGGCAGGGGGCATGGGGTACGGGGACACAGGGGCAAGTGGGCACGGGGGCATCGGGCAGGGGGCATGGGGGAACGGGGATACAGGGGCAAGTGGGCACGGGGGCATCGGGCAGGGGGCATGGGGGAACGGGGACACAGGGGCAAGTGGGCACGGGGGCATCGGGCAGGGGGCATGGGGTACGGGGACACAGGGGCAAGTAGGCACGAGGGCATCGGGCAGGGGGCATGGGGGAACGGGGACACAGGGGCAAGTGGGCACGGGGGCATCGGGCAGGGGGCATGGGGTACGGGGACACAGGGGCAAGTGGGCACGGGGGCATCGGGCAGGGGGCATGGGGGAACGGGGATACAGGGGCAAGTGGGCACGGGGGCATCGGGCAGGGGGCATGGGGGAACGGGGATACAGGGGCAAGTGGGCACGGGGGCATCGGGCAGGGGGCATGGGGGAACGGGGATACAGGGGCAAGTGGGCACGGGGGCATCGGGCAGGAGGCATGGGGGAACGGGGATACAGGGGCAAGTGGGCACGGGGGCAGGGGGCATGGGGTACGGGGACACAGGGGTAAGTGGGCACGGGGGCATCGGGCAGGGGGCATGGGGAACGGGGACACAGGGGCAAGTGGGCAGGGGGGCATCGGGCAGGGGGCATGGGGAAACGGGGACACAGGGGCAAGTGGGCACGGGGGCATCGAGCAGGGGGCATGGGGGAATGGGGACACAGGGGCAAGTGGGCACGGGGGCATCGGGCAGGGGGCATGGGGGAACGGGACACAGGGGCAAGTGGGCACGGGGGCATCGGGCAGGGGGCATGGGGGAACGGGGATACAGGGGCAAGTGGACACGGGGGCATCGGGCAGGGGGCATGGGGGAACGGGGATACAGGGGCAAGTGGACACGGGGGCATCGGGCAGGGGGCATGGGGGAACGGGGATACAGGGGCAAGTGGGCACGGGGGCATCGGGCAGGGGGCATGGGGGAACGGGGATACAGGGGCAAGTGGGCACGGGGGCATCGGGCAGGGGGCATGGGGGAACGGGGATACAGGGGCAAGTGGGCACGGGGGCATCGGGCAGGGGGCATGGGGAACGGGGACACAGGGGCAAGTGGGCACGGGGGCATCGGGCAGGGGGCATGGGGGAACGGGAATACAGGGGCAAGTGGGCACGGGGGCATCGGGCAGGGGGCAGGGGGCATGGGGAACGGGGACACAGGGGCAAGTGGGCACGGGGGCATCGGGCAGGGGGCATGGGGAACGGGGACACAGGGGCAAGTGGGCAGGGGGGCATCGGGCAGGGGGTATGGGGAAACGGGGACACAGGGGCAAGTGGGCACGGGGGCATCGAGCAGGGGGCATGGGGGAACGGGGACACAGGGGCAAGAGGGCAGGGGGGCATCGGGCAGGGGGCATGGGGGAACGGGGACACAGGGGCACGGGGGCATCGGGTAGGGGGCATGGGGCACAGGAACATTGGGGCACGGGGTTATGGGGACATGTGGGCATGGGGCATGGGGGCATAGGGGCATGGTGACACATGGGCATGGGGGCATGGAGCACATATTTTCTCCAAATAGTTTGGAGGAAGAAAAAAACAATGAAACAAAAACAAAGAAACATAGCCCTATGGATTGCGGCCCCGAGTGGCGTGCCACTCGTCATTTAGCACACTATGCCACTGACCTTTGTATTACCTTGGTATGAACATGTCGTCCAATTATAACATATTATTATGCTTTGTCCGTCATGATGAACGTATTAAAAGGACACAAGCTAAATATACAGAGCTAATTATAGCCCACTGATGTACTCATTGACCCTGGTGTCAGTGGTAAAGACATCATTATTATCTTGTTCAGTGCGCGCGATGATAGTACATGATTGTATACTTCAATATTATAAAAAATTATTAAAATATGATTATATGAAAAATCGTTAGCTTATTTCGTACCATAATAATGGAGTTGTGCTTTCAGATGCTCCTTATATGACATATTCAGTGGATCTCGAATTATGTCTGATTGCAGGCGCGCCGATTCCGTCTGAAAACACAATGCATTGGGGGGCAGAGCCAGGGGGCAGAGCATTGTTCACAAACAATGCTCGCCCCCGCCCCCCCCCCCCCCCCCCCCAATGCATTGTGTTTTCGGATGGAATCGGCGTGCCTGTCTGATTGAATACAAATAATACAAAAACCCATTTGTGCCGATTTGCCTATTATTTTGCACTGAAAATGGCGATGGCCATCATTGCACACATACGTATTCTCACTTAGTATTATGTAATAACGATGCAATCATGGCTGGAGTACAATAACAAATATGTCACTGCTGATGTTGGACCCATGTTGGAAGGGTTAAAATGGTTACATATGGTAAGATCTCCCCCCAAAAGCAAGCTTTCTGGATAGAGACCTTGCTTCAGAATTCTGATCGCCTCAGATTCCCAGCACTTTTTTACAGTTCCGAAAGGTTTTGCAAAACCGAAGGCGTTTGCCTTGTTACTGTTACTGGAATCGACTGAAGACATATTTTGGCAGGCTTTGTGTTTGAATATTGCGACCATAAAGAGGCGAGACTCGCATTGTAAATAATACGCATTAATGATCATTGATCATTGTATAATGCCTCTGTTGATCCAACAAAAGGCGTGAAATCCATTGAAATTGAATTCAGGCATTGGTAACAACACATTCAAGCATCATCATTATTTAGCCAATTGAATAATTCACTAATGCATTATTACACTTTTTGCTCTGAAAAAAGATTACGTTTTGGTAAGTAATGTATCACACAGAACGTAAATTGGCACAAAATGGATTTCGATTTACTGCAAACAAACGACTATATCTTACGACTGACAGACTAGAATTAAGCTGAAACAAAAATCATCAGAAAGCTTGATCTATTTTGTCTTTAATTTGACATCAAATATGTATATTTTTCAAATTACCTTCATATATATATATATATACCGTAAAAGATTATTTGTCAACTTTACCATTCTTTTGGAGACATACTGTATAGTAACTTTGTTGACATAATATATACCAGAAGGTTGATACAGTGTATTTTTTGTGATCTGATATGCACTCTGAGTGGTGTGAATATTTCAATGTTAATAAATGTCACATGACCGAGCAATGAGCGTCTTTGAGCGAAATGTAAGGTGCAATTTGCCATAACTTACCATTTCTCAAAATCAACAAAATTTATTCAAAACTCCAGCGGTTCTCACATACCTCGTTGTATTCGTATTGCTAATATAAAAGCATGGAACAAGATTCGGTTTTCCGCATTTCTCATTAGTTTATAAAGAGATTTGTGGTTGAATTGGTCAGATATAAAAGTCACCATAGGAGACTTTCGTCTGTGTACAAAGCGAGTGCAATGGGTTAGCAAAATAATATCACTTTGCATTTTCGCTAATTACTCGGTCAGAAACGACATTCATTTACCATGGAATTTTCACGCATCACTCATATTATGCCTCAAGCCGTGGACATGTCAGATCACAGAACTATATACTGGCAAGTCACCGTTTTATCAACCCGTCGTCAATTTGTGCACATGTCAACAAAGTTACTACAATCATGTAGATCCCTTTAATATTGTAGAGGAAGATACACATGGATTACTTTTCTGTTTTGATCCTTTGACTAATAATGACAAGATAATATATAATTCATATTATGATATGATAATTACTTACGTGAAAACAATTCAGTTTTTTGCGCTACGCCGCACAACACACGTCGCAAATCCATTTCAAAGACTTTTATTTTATTTTCTGCATATTATAGTCCGGCAAGAAAGTATCAAATATTATCCAGTCTATGTTACTCCACCATTCAAACAGACAAGTAGTGAAGAAAACAAGTCTTACCCCCACTACCCTGATACCAACCATGTCCCAACGTATTTTGTAAGAAGACTATACATGACTTCCATGGATGGCTAATCACGGTATATGTTTGTAAGTATACTTAAGAGATCACAAGTGATCGCCACATAATGCGTCCCTTTCAATCCGGATACTCCACAAATCTCACTCATACAGATAATAGTCGCATCATAACAACAGCCCACGTGTATATGGACCACTCAAGTTACTCAGCGAGCTATAGAAGCCAACAACATAACGTTTGGAATGTTGATTGGTCAGTTTGGTGGATGCAGTCAGATGTGGGCTGGAAGACAGATTGATGCCTTGTCTGTGAGAAACCCTATGTAAGATGGAGGCAATGTATGGTAAAGGTTATGGGGGGAGAAATGGCGTAGCCAGTATAATAGGGAGAGACATAAAGGAAGGGGGTGGTCAAGAGAGGGGGACCACACCCACCTTCATAACCACTGTTATATTTGTTTAACTCTTCACTTTTTTTAACGTTTCAGACTAAAATATGTTATTTTCAAGCAAAATCAACTTATTATGTTTTAAAATGAAATCATTTCAAGTTGCCTCCTCATATAATTATGTATGTTATTGCAATATTGTATTTGCTCCCCGCCTCACCTCCTCCGCCCCTGCCTCCCTCCTCCCCCTCCTCCCCAGCTTTCCTCCTCCTTCTGTATGTCCTGTTTCAGCGACCCGCCCTACGCCGATGAAGAGAGGGCCATTTCAATAACGATCTAATACAACCTTCTCATTATTATCATCATAACAGTGACTGACCGAACCGACGTCGCAGATCAATATTCACATCATTGAGAATTATCGACATACTGTAGTTTCTGAAAAAAACGTAAGGTTTGTTCCATGGTCGATTTCATATTATAGAAGCTAAGATGTAAACCTGAATGCAGAAAGTGATAATGGTAATTATGAGTTTACGGGCGCCAGAACGCACATGGCGCCCAAAAGATCGAAACAAGATAATGATGTTGTAAAATGATGATTGTGAAAGCGCCACAATGACAGGTGCAGGTTGCATTGTCCAAATTTAAGAAACATTGAGACATTCTAAAAAATTGAAACAATCCCTTTATCATTAAACTGCGATGCTATCTTGTTAATATGAATGTCGACATCGCTTGCTTGAAATGTAAAATAATAATTTTAAAAAACACTATGCCTTTCACTCATAAAATTATACGAATATCAATCTTGAAGAAAACAAAATTAAAGGTTATACAGATTATGTTAAATTTCGAATATTCCTTGAGAACAGGGTCTGGTACATCATGACACAATCTTGACATGATCAAAATTGATCAAACAAAGACAATTCGTATGTTCTTTTCATGACGAGTTGACTAGTCAGATGTCACTATACTTAATGTATTATATTAATGTGACTGTATAATTTATATAGAAAATGTGTTAGTGGGTAGTACTTTAACATCTACCCAAGATTGAAATTATATATATTTCTAGTATAACGACTTGTAAAGAATATTCTTGTCTCCGGTGCACCTGTTATTGTCAAAATGCACATATTATGGAACATACAGGGTGGCCCCCCAAAAAAAACGGAACGGGGCACTTCCCAAAATATAGTAACAAAATGATTATGTCCATCGGATAGGGTATCTTTTCCAATGAAAAACGATACCAAGAACAGTCAGTTTGGTGGTGTAGTTTTTGTTTTAGGGCGCTCTGAGTGACACCATGTCAGGTTCCCATTTTTGTCAATTTTTACCAAGTCAGTGGCTGATAAATCGCACTTACTGCCCGTCATATCATCAAACAACCATGCTCATGCATTCTCTCGGCACACGGCCGAATGCACACTAATAATAGCGCGCGTATTGCTCGTTGTTCAGTGCTATGACGGGCAGTAAGTGCGATTTATCAGGCAATGGACTTGGTGAAAATTGACAAAAATGGGAGCCTGACATGGTGTCACTCAGAGCGCCCTAAAACAAAAACTACATGACTAAAATAACTGTTCTTTGTATCTGTTTTCATTGGAAAAGATACCCTATCCGATGGACATAATTATTTTGTTACTTTATTTTGGGACGTGCCCCGTTCCGTTTTTTGGGGCCACCCTGTATAGGGAGAGTCTTTAATTATCAACAAGAGAGCCAGGCTAAAATATAGAGCATTATTGTAAGTATACCCTTTTACCCTAATTAACATATAATACATTTTACAAAGCTTGTTAAATGTATAATGATTAGCATCTAATATATTTTACATTAATTACACATGCTGTTCATTATGGAAGTATGATCAGAACATTATAGGACATTTACACACAAAAAGGGGGAATCGTCCATGCGTTGCTCAGGTTTGTATACGCTCATTTTGCAATAATAAGCTATAAATTCATTATAATCACTTAAACCAAATTTCACTGTCTAAAAAGAGACTCCATGTTGAAGCTGTACATGGTTTAAATCATAAAGTTGTATATAAGAAAGTATACAGCTCCATGGTTTAAACACACATTTTAATATACTGTAGAGGCACCAGCGTATTTAAACAATAATGATTAACGTTTGCTTATATTATATTTAGACACTTTGGAATAAGTGGCGTAGTGGGGGCTGGGGGCAATGGCCCTTTTCAACAAATAATGGTCCTTTTCGCTGAATAAACCCTGTATAATAATGTAGTTGAAACAAAGGAGGAACATAGCGCCATATTTATGTTTGGCTCTCGCTGATGCCCCCTTTATAATCTTTCATACCGGCCAGCATCCCCCCCCCCTCCCCTCTATAGTATAACACTAATGCCACCACTGAGTGAGCTATGAAGTTGATGGATTTGGTATAGGGTGACAGTAATTGTGCTGGTATGATGGGTGTTCGTACGAAGACATGCAAAGCAATATTGCAGTCTAATATCCACAATTATATAATCTATATTATTGTGTAGCCTATACACAATAAATTGATTGAACATTGGTAAAATAAATTCAAATATATATTGGTTGTTCTTATCAATCTTAGTTATAATATGTACAAACGAGTTATGTAAAGGTATATGTGGTTCGTGGTATCATGATGATATATTAGCATTGCTGTGATCAAACTAACGCTATTCGTACCTTTATTTCTAACTTCTAAGTGTGTATACCAAGACAGTATATAGTTTTACCGATGCTGGTGAAAATCAACATATGAGACGAGCTGATTTTGGTATAACACACATTTTTATAGGATCTTGCCCAAGATTATACGGGGATTATACATCCCTAAAGCTAAATATCAGCATTCGGAAGTTAACGAACTCATATACATGTATTAGTCAAACTAATGGGCCAATATTGTTGAAATGATATTTGAACAAAATGTGCACGCGTTGTCCATATGCAATGTAAATCTATGCAGATAAATTGAAGCAGGAGTTATATAATTATATACACATTTTTATATCTAACATTTTCAATTTCAACCCAGTTTTGTCAACTCTTAACATTTAATAGGTAAGTTATGATAAAAATTATATTCTTTCACTTTGTTGGTATTTATTTTGTTGGTGGGGCGTTTCCAATTACTGTTATTTAAATTTAAGGGAACATCCCGAAAAATCTCTTTTATCAGGCCATAATGATACTGATTATTATGAGTTTGGGAATTTGAGGATATTCTAATGTACATGTTTCAATGTGTTTATGTTTTAAAAACGTAATGAGATACACATTAAATAATGTTTTAGACATGCAGTACATATCGTTAAACAGCTTTACATCATAACTTATAATTTCATTTGGTCTGTTGTGTTTTTGTTTGTGTAATAATTTAAGCCATGAATATGACAAAAAGCTTTTGAAGGAGAACAAAATAATAGTTACTGTTTTCATAAACAGTAATAATTTCATAAGTATTGTAACTTTCCTTCCATACAACATTGATATCATATCAAAGTGATGAGCCTTGAGCTATTCTGTTCACCGTATTAGATACATCAGTACATAAAAAGTGATCAATGGTGCTGTGAGCTACGATTGTGACTGAACTTCAAGAGAATCGGAAGGTCGCGGCTCCAGCTGAGAATCCAGAGGGTGACAACCCGACCTTGCTGGGGTAGGCATCGGACCAAGGTGTCCATCTCAACACTGTCAAGCTGGAGAGTACAAGTACAAACACACATACACATACACACACGCACGCGCGAACATACACACACACACACACACACACACACACACACACACACACACACACACACACACACACACACACACACATACACACACACACACACACACACACACACACACATTGACACACAAACAAATATCCTTAACTGCCTCTCCAATGTCTTACCTGGCTCAAACGTTAAACGTTAATGATTGGGGGACACTCTATGTATTCCATTATTATTTGTAATTATTATAATTAATATGTTCTTTAATATTTGTGTCAAATTATTGCGGGGCACCTGATCTCCATGCCCCCTCCTCGTTTAACTATGCAACTGACGTCATCACCTTTTAGACAATACAAAATACAAATGCCCTTAAATTTACAAAAGAATCCTCTTTCCATCGTGTCCTATCATCCAAGGCTATATAAATAAAATAATCGTCATCAAATACGCTCTCCTTTGTTCTCCAGTGTTCGTTCATACTGTAGTAGTGGCCTTGAAATATTAATGTACATGCGGGCGGGTAATATGCATATTTTAACATCACGACCAGTGCTAACGAGAAGTTGGTCATAGGCGAGTCAAGAATTTGATAGAGACCAAATCGGTGTAAAGTGCTGTATAACTACAATAATGTTTTCAGAAGCCAACCTCATTATAATACGTCCTATGTCTCGCTGGGTATCTGAAACTGGGGGGGGGGGGGGGGGGGGGGGGGGAGTACGTGCGCTGAATCAATCCCGAATCCAATTATCTCAGTGTTGTATCATATATTTGTATTGAACAATGTTTCCAAAATAACAAATCATAAACACACATGAGAAATAACATAATATCATAATCATACTTATAGTATACAAAGGTAAAATTGTACATTAAAATAATAATGATAATATAAGACAACTATAAAATATGCCTACCGGTACTATATACTGTGATGTTTATATTAAGTTATAGATGTACATGCATATTGTATAGTATTTTGTAGAAATTGAAAATGTTCATTACAAAAGTATTATTGTTGCAATATATACAAGGCACCTGTTTGTTCTGTTTAGTCTTCCATTAAATCACTAAATTCAATTCGGCAACCGTAAATAGTGAAAATAAAGATGCTAATGCATCGGGAGGCAGCAAGCAAAGAAATGCATTTGAATGCCATTATGCTGGCTATAGACTGACTGATAATTTCCCGAACTTGATAAAAAAAATTGTTTAAAAGAACACGCCAAAATTGAACCGTACGTGCGCAGACATATTAAATATAATCATACATGAATATAAAAGACTTTTGTTCAGCATGTAGTTTTAATAATGCTGCTTCGTCGTCTGACTTGAGAGAATTACTTAATACGAACTTGGTTTTCAAAGGAAAGACGGTCATGTTTGCAAAGCGCCAGTTTTTCGTGTCACAAGGTTAGCTCGTAAAAATGATAGGCTTTGTCATTCAATCGAACTGTGAACGAAGATAGTGAGTGATGATTGAAATACGTGATGCAATTACCTTGGTACATAGACACTACCCTGTTAAAATTCATGAAACATAAAACATTCATAAGAACAACAATAACTATATGAGGTCATGTTGATTCCGTAAGTGGTGGTAATTCATTGTATTGTTTATGATTTACATAACCCTTTGCAAAGTGTTAAGCATCTATTTAATATCACACAGCGGTACCAAAACATATAGTTATGTGTTGTTTTTGCCTGGTGGTGAGACTATACCCTATCAAAATAAAACATTTATAAGAACAATGAAAACCATGATAACTGGGTACTTATCTACTCAATACATTGTTTTGTTAAATTCACCACAAATTAAAAGATAATTCATGTAAAGTTATTGATACTTGCATGTAGAATCTTGTCAAAAAGGGGAGGTAGGCTATGTCATTTAATTTTCCACTTGGAGACTTGAGAGACTAGTTAGACACCTCTATTAGAATAAAACATTTATAAGAACAATTGTAACTATAAGTATTTAACTAATTAATACATTGTTGTTGTTTTCAACTCACCTCAAAATATAGTTAGGCAAATCAGCCCCCGATGGCTGTAGAAGCCCGTAGTACAGCGTTGCAAATGGATGAAGTTCAGATCAAATTCTTTCGGTGAATATATTATCTTACGACATGAACATTATCGTAAGTCTCCTTTTGATATGTAGACAATCAACGTATAACCTAATTAGCGAGCGAAACAATGCGAGTATATAGGTTTTATAATACTATCCCGCGGATAATCCACTATCCATGCCAATTTACAAGCGCTGAACTTTAGGCTCACGGATGAAGTTCAGATCAAATTCCGTTGGTGAATATATTATCTTACGATATGAACATTATCGTAAATCTCCTTTGATAATATGTAGACAATCAACTTATAACCTAATTAGTGAGCGAAAAAAGTGAGCAAGGTGTTAATATAATACTATCCCGCGGATAATCCACTATCCATGTCAAGTTACAAGCGCTGAACTTTTGGCTCACGACATGGACACCATTGTGGTTAACTTAGTATACTACGTCGAACAATCCACTTAGCGAAAAATATTAGACTGGGCGTTAATACAATTTTCTCGATTAATCCGCACTTCATATCAATTCGATACACAGACGCAAAACTCCACTCCGCTTATTTTTTTTCTTCCTGACATAATCGTTTGAAGTATATGAGAGTGACATGAGTTAATGCGATAATTTGACAGTAATTATCTCACAGGCAATTTCATCTTCTCACCGACAGATAACAAACATGACAACAACAGTTCTATACGTGCTTTGCGGGAGCGCAGCTCTTTTCCGACTTATTATAGCTAAGAGAAAAGTCAAACCACCTGTACATTGTAATTAGACTTCGACGAGTCCCAATGTCACACGGTATAAGTCGAGTGAGCATATTGAATTAATATAATGGGGCTTTGAGCATCGTTGACAGACAGTGGAAATAGAATCTATAATAAATAGTCAGCTACCGTCAAATATTCCAAGGATATACCCGCAACAATAATGGCTAAGTGGAGGTAGTACGGATAGTTTTGGTTAAGGGGGTAAGTTCATTAATTTAGGCTATTCCTATATAGAAAAGGAGGTTATATTTTCTCGAATTCGGAAGATTTTTACCAAAATATCATAAATATTGTGTTTTCATTCTCTCTTGATACAGCTAGAACTTAACCCTTATTGACGACCCCGTCTCTTATGTCTACGTGTAGAGGGAAAATATTTCCCCCGTGCGCCCACCCCCCCCCCCCCCGCCCCCACCCTCCATCGTGTCCCCCTCGATGGCCACACATTTTATATAGTTCGAGTTCAACTTGTATTACTTTCATATGAAAATGACAAAATATTAATTTCAGAAGAAAATTGTTAAACTGTAGAATACTTTTATTTTTAGAAATAAATAAAGGAATGCAATACCACCATGCTTACTTCTATTTCTTTTGCATGGTGTTCATCCTGTGGGTATCCTCGGCCCGCTGTCCTCTCCCACACCCCATATACCCAACCCATATACCCCATCCCTATACCCCACCCATATACCCCACCCCTATACCCCACCCCTATACCCCACCCCTATATACCACACCCCTTCCCCAGCTACCCCGCCTGTTTTGCCCCTCAAGTACACCACCCTATGTTAATATAACTAATCATTTTTATGTCCATAATACGATAAATAACTGTTAATATTCGCGGTGTCCTCTGTGCACTTAAAAAACATTTCATTACACATGACCTGCATTACAGAGTGCATGTAGAGTTTTGTAGCGCAGTATTTAATTAAAATACATCTATAATTATATTTCAGAGAACCCAGGTATACATACGACATCTAATATCTCTGGCGATTATCTGAAAGTATACCCTTCTTAGTTATTGATCGTGCACTGGAAAGATACCGACATAAAAACGCGGGAAAATGTGATTATTATTATTACTCACGGGCGACATCGCGCAGAAATGTTGTAAGCAAATTAAAGGGATCTATATATACAGTCATTTTGTTGACATGTGCAAACAACTGACGACGGGCTGTTAAATGTTTTTTTTTCTCCATGATCAGGGCCCCGTAACATAAAGATTCACAATTAATCATACGATCAATCAATTAATCGTACGATTAATCGTGAATCTTTATGTTATAGCCCGGTCACATACGGTATCAACGGATTGCATAAACGGACGTCAAACGGAGAGCTAAATTTTCCATCCGTTCGTCTCCGTTCGTATGCGTTTCTTGTCCGTTCCTTGTCCAGTGATGTACGTTGTTCTATGTTGTGTACATAAAGCAATGGAGACGACTTTCATCACCGGATAATTTCATTTCGCAAATTTTCTATTCGTTATGGGCATTCGTTTCCGCTATCCGTTGATATCTGACCGGGCCACTAGGCTCTGATATGTCCAGTGAGTGGTGTGTGAAAATTCCTTGGTAAATGGGTGTCATATGACTGAATACATGAGCGACATGCAAAGTAATGTTCACTAATTCACACTGACTTTGTATACACAGTTGAAATTCTCCACGAGAGAATTTTAAATCCAAACGCTTCAATCATTAAACAAAAAAGTCTTTATAACGGACGAGAAATTTAGGAAACCGAAACCTATTGAATCCTATTCCATATACTTTTATTGATAATATGAATGCAATAATGTAGGTGAGAGTCGGTAGAGTTATTTGGTTGACTTCGACAACTAGATCCCTTTAATATCGCGAGCTATTAACTGACTGGCAGGCTTAATATGCTTATTAACACGATGTGCTCAACACCAATGCAAATTAATACAATGTTCAGTAACAACATGCACTGTCTCTGACGAAATAATACCTGTCAAAAATAGGCTAACAAACATCGGCATAATTTCGACATCAAGATAATTATATTAAACGGAGGAATCGCGTTTCATTTTTAGCATGCAGGTAACACAAATTTTGTTTTCATTACATGAACGTCAACGTTGTATGTGTGTGAGAAGCAAAAGGTCGTAGCTGAATAATTTATCACAAATTATAATTTTCTGTATGAATGCTAACACAATTACAAAATAACATGTGAAAATCATATTATTATTTGTATTTTAATATATCATTTATTAGCAAGTATGCTTAAATAGAAAAGGGTAATAAAATGTATCAAAAAGAACATAGATAGTGTTAACTTGTATTGCATTTGTTTTCACTGCACCCAATCTACCTAATATGTAACAGAGTGGAAACTTTCACCGAACGTATACTATCATATTATCTTTGCTTCTGTTAATTTGTATTATATATTTCTGGTCAGTTTCTCTAATTATTATGTTTGAAATAATTATACAAAAAACTGCATCACTTTGATGATCCCTCCTTACTTTGATTTCTTAGCCTTCGGGTTTTGAACAGTGTTACTAGGTCCATTTAATGAGTGATAATTCGTTTTGATACTATATCATTATAATGGCCAGCACGGACTTCTATCATGTAAAATAACGTTTGATATACATGGGCGTCAACAGTCGGGGGACAGGGGACATACCCCCCCCGCTCAACATGTGAAAGTGGAGGGGATTACCCCCCCCCCCCCCCCCCACACACACACACACACACACACCCACAAACACTTTTTCATGATGTGTACATTTTGTATGTTTGATTCCATAGTTTGCACTACATATCATGTACAATTAGGTATACACCAACATGCCCCAAAATGCAAAAGCTTCCTGCAGTGGGAGGGGGACACCCCCTCCAACACCCTCTCCCGCGTGGTCGCTTCGCTCCCTCGCACTGCCCCCCCCCCCCCCCCCCCCACACACACACTTTTGAGAAGCCGTTGACGCCCTTGGATATATACCAAGAAAACCAGTCCTGTATACCGTTTTCTTTTTTGGCATGCTTCAACGTATGGTATAGACCGGTCTACGATATACAGGGTGGCCCAGAAAAAAACGGAACGGGGCACTTTCCAAAATATAGTAACAAAATGATTATGTCCATCGGATAGGATGTCTTTTCCAATAAATAATGATACCAAGAACAGTCATTTTGGCCGTGTAGTTTTTGTTTTAGGTACCCATGTCAGGTACCCATTTTTGTCAATTTTTACCAAGTCAGTGTCTGATAAATCGCACTTACTGCCCGTCATCGAACAACGAGCAATACGCGCGCCTTTGTTAGTGTGCATTCGGCTGTGTGCCGAGAGAATGGGCATAGTTGATCAATACTATGACGGGCAGTAAGTCCGATTTATCAGGCACTGACTTGGTAAAAATTGACAAAAATGGGAACCTGACATTGTGTCACTCACAGTGCCCTAAAACACTAAAACAAAAAACTACACAACCAAAACGACTGTTCTTGGTATCCGGTATTTCATTGGAAAAGACATCCTATCCGATAATAATAATAATAATAATAATATATCGCACTTATATAGCGCCTAATGCAGAACAGCCTCTAAGCGCATTATTACCCCGGGTCATATGGTACAGTTCAGACCCGCACAATTATCTTGTACACATTCTCAACTCCCGGGGAGCATACATAATCATACTAGCATACATAATCATTTTGTAACTATATTTTGGGAAGTGCCCCGTTCCATTTTTTTTTATCAGGCACTGACTTGGTAAAAATTGGAAACCAGAACGTCAATGACGTAGCGCTCATCCGCCATCTCGCAACATCAAATATCGCAAATTTCATGTGGTACACTTTTCAACTGGTCAAAAAATAAAAATTTGATGCCCTGGAAGGGACATAAAAATAAAATTAAAAAAAAATAGAGTGAAAAAAATATAAATTTGACGCCCCGGAAGGGACATGGAAAAAAAAAAAAAAAAAAAAAAAAAAAATAATAATAATAATAAATTAATTAATTAAAATTTTAAAAAAAATAAAAATAAAATAAATAAATAAATAAATAAATAAATACAAAAAGTATTAAAAAAACAATAAAAAACAAAAAACAAAAACAAAAAAAATAAAAATAAAAATAAAAAAAATTAAAAAAATTAAAAAATTAAAAAATTAAAAAATTTCTCTAATTATTATGTTTGAAATAATTATACAAAAAACTGCATCACTTTGATGATCCCTCCTTACTTTGATTTCTTAGCCTTCGGGTTTTGAACAGTGTTACTAGGTCCATTTAATGAGTGATAATTCGTTTTGATACTATATCATTATAATGGCCAGCACGGACTTCTATCATGTAAAATAACGTTTGATATACATGGGCGTCAACAGTCGGGGGACAGGGGACATACCCCCCCCCCTCAACATGTGAAAGTGGAGGGGATTACCCCCCCCCCCCCCCCCCCCACACACACACACACACACACACCCACAAACACTTTTTCATGATGTGTACATTTTGTATGTTTGATTCCATAGTTTGCACTACATATCATGTACAATTAGGTATACACCAACATGCCCCAAAATGCAAAAGCTTCCTGCAGTGGGAGGGGGACACCCCCTCCAACACCCTCTCCCGCGTGGTCGCTTCGCTCCCTCGCACTGCCCCCCCCCCCCCCCCACACACACACTTTTGAGAAGCCGTTGACGCCCTTGGATATATACCAAGAAAACCAGTCCTGTATACCGTTTTCTTTTTTGGCATGCTTCAACGTATG
>JBAMJV010005383.1:0-15000 GCA_037951105.1 Echinarachnius parma
GAGATTTTTGTTTGTCGCCCTCTTCTAGGTGGCACTATGCCATATTCTACAACCCTCCACTGTTACTGTTATTTAGGTTTTCACATTTTGATTTCGGGCATTTCTTCATTACGTCTTGGCCAGTATGAAAATCAAAGTTGAGCAAGTAATGTTGCTGAAGTCGAGTCCACAAGTTCCGAGTCCGAGTCCCCAACGAAATAGCATGTTCCCATATGTTTTACATAGGGACTCGGCCGAGTCACGAGACCATCAAAAGCGAGTCCGAGTCCAGACTCGACTACAGCAGCTGATTAAATGCATACACAATCAAATAAGTTCTCAGAACATAAATGTTGTATAAGGAGTAGAGGGCCGATGCACATTTATCAAAGGTTAAATTGTGTGAGAAAATTGTTAAGCAGTATAATATTGAACAGATCTAGGCGTCGATCCGTTTTTGCGAACTTATGGGGGCATCATTTTCCGGAGTGATCAGTCTGGTGAGAGAGAGCAAGAGCCTATATTCTCAAAACATAAATTTATGAACAGTTGAAATTTTTGTGAAAAAATTGTCAAGCATAACTGTTGAACAGCTGCGTCGATCCGTTCTTGGATTGGGGGGCAACATTTTCCGGAGTCGTCGGTGAGAGCGCTTAGAGCCTAAATTATAGAAGGCCCCCATATTGGCACGCCGGGAAACTTGAAGACTACCAATGCCATACCACGTCCACACAGTATGAGGGTCCACGGGGGACGGAATAGCCGGGGACTAAGGATTTCGTCAATGATAGATATCGTCATACTAAATGGGAATTTAACAAAATCTAACCCTTATTTTAGGCTTCTCTTACCATAAAGCCAAATAACACGGTAGAAGGGAGAGAAATGTGGAAGCTCCAAGTAATTTTCGTGGAGTTAGACTTTACTGGTTTTCACTTTAACCCACATCGGGTCTTTTTATTGCAAGATGATTTTCACAAATTAATATACAATTATATATAAAACAAAACAAAACAAAACGATCGTAGTTTGTCATAATGCGTCATTATTCACGAAATTACTTATAAATCGATTACATTAATGTGAAGATGTACAAATAAGCGTTGAATAAGCGTCGACTTGTGGATCCCTGTATGTTAAATAACCGCGAGCGCGAGGACTTGACTTGGGCTCCATGTCCGGAATTCGGATACGGCGGTCGTTGATAGTATCCGAATTATGATACTTGACGCGAACGGTTCTATTAAGGGATAGTTGAGTTCTGGTAAGGAGAGTTACTGTTTTGGTGAAACTGAATTTTAGTAACCAAAACCTGCATCATTACATTACAAACTAACAGTTATAACTAGAAAGGAACACAAAATTACAAATGACGTAGTAAAGATCATGTTATTCATTCAAAAAAGAGCCGTTAAAAACGTAAGAGGGCGCTCTCTAAACACTCATCGGTTTCAACCATTTTTAATAAAAATATTGTGCATGTAATGCTTTGTTGAAATAGTGATTAGATAGAGAAATAACCAACAACTATTTAAATACCTATTTTGTAACTTTTTGAAAAGAGGAAGCATTTTTTTTGAATTTTTAACGGCTGGTGTTCAAAATTCTCTAATAAACCTGGGGCCCGCCAGGTTTATTACAAATTGTTATATTTATGGATATTTTCAGCCGTCTCTGAACCGATTTGTTGATCAAACAAAGATGATTTAGGTATTTAAGATTATGCTCTTGAGAGATTTGATCACTCAGTTTTTCATTACCTTCACAAGAAAAAAGTATGTAGTAGCTAGCGCCACAGACTCGCTAAATCTCAACTATCTCTAGTTAGGTAGCGCGAACTAAAGCGCCATCGATATAAAAATGTACATCGGTTATTTTGGGTTTTAGTGAGAAGATAACCTAAAGATGTCCATGTACTGCGAAGTGCGAACAAGCACAAACCGGATTTACTGCGAACAAGATGCGAACGGGATTTCATAAATACTGCGAACAAATTTGTTTGCAGTAAATCCTGTTTGCGCTTCTTTGCAGTAAATATAGGTTTTCCCGCTCAATTTCGCGATTGTGACAATCAATAGTAATATCCCCTAATGTAGTACAAATAAATGTTTGTGAAATTTTTTGCTATAATCTTGGAAAACAGTTTAAGTTTTTAATTTGGTCTACATACAATTACTGATGAGGAGAAAAAGTGTGATGTTTCCATTTTTTTATTTTTTGGTCCCAGGGTGCATTTTAGCGATTTTAAAGATAATTAGCTAATTTGCATATTTATGAAATAAGGTCAGGGGTCATTTTTTATCTAGGAATAGTGCAATATTGATAAAAACTGGTATTCTATGGTATTTTGGGGCAAGGATTCCATTTCCGGTGCTCGTTTGTAAGTGCTGTATGGGAAACGCTCTGAAAATCCAAGATGGCTTCCCCTAATTTGCATATTTATGAATATTATTGATTTTCAGTGGCTACAGCCCCCTAATAAAGCAATAATTCTGGATTAATTATATGTCAGTTAATGTTCTAAGTATGTATTTAAGATATCAAAGATGAGTTGCCATCGTGGCAACCTCTAGCAATTGCATATTATTTGCACAATTATGTATTTTACACTAATTTGTATATTCCCCCAAATAGAGTATATTGGGATCCCGACAAGTAAAACAGATAAAGTTAATACCAATTTTCCAAGGTTATTGGGGGGCAGCAGATCCATTTTTGATACTTATTTGACCTGTATCACCATGGCATCCATCTCAAATCCAAGATGGCTGCTCCCTAAAATTACGCATGTTATGATACACGTCTATATTATTTCGGTTATATTATATTTATATTATAATGTTTTGACTTTTAATTATTGGAATGAGCAACTAGAATACTTGAATCACAATGTAGTTGTTTGCTTTCAGTAAACAAAATCATATTTTGATAAATTAAAATGCCATTAAAGTAGCAAAATAGCAATATTTACTTTAAAATGACAAAGTGCGGCCATCTTGGATTTATGTTGGTATTGCCGAGGTGATACAGGTAAATAAGTATCATAAATGGATTTGTTGCCCCCCTAAAACCTTGGAAAAAGTGGTATTACTTGTCTTTTTTACTTGCCGGGTTCCCAATATACTCGATTTGGGGGAATATGCAAATTAGGTAAAATACATAATTATTCAAATATAATATGCATTACTAGAGGTTGCCACGATGGCAACTCATCTTTGATATCTTAAATACATACTTAGAACTTAACTGACAAATAATAATCCGGAATTATTGCTTATTAGGGGCTGTAGCCACTGGAAAATCAATAATATTAATAAATATGCAAATTAGGGGCAGCCATCTTGGATTTCAGAGTGTTTTCCCATACAGCACTTACAAACGAGCACCGGAAATGGAATCCTTGCCCCAAAATACCATAGAATACTAAGTTTCTTATCAATATTGTACTATTCCTAGATAGAAAATGACCGCCTGACCTTATTTTAAAAAAAATGCAAATTAGCTCATTATCTTTAAAATCGCCAAAATGCACCCTGGGGGACCAAAAATAAAAAATGGAAACATCACTTTTTTATCATCAGTAATGTATTTAGACCAAATTAAAAAGTGTTTCCAAGATTATAGCAAAACAAATTGCTGCTTTACATAACCTGATAGACTACAAATTGATATAAGGAGCAAACGAATTCTCGCGCGATTCGCGATCGCCGTGTCAAAGCAGCATTCGAATTCGTAAATAGTCTTTCAAAATCGCGTCTGAGCAAGTGAATTTGAACAAAGAGCATACCTTTTCATCAATGGTCATTCAAAATCGCACGTAGTTCACGCTGGCGCTACTGCACATTTGCGTATTCGAGTGCCCATAAATGAACTATCGTGTCTATTCACGAAACCGTATGCGTATGCATGAATTCGTTTGCACTTATTCGGAATTTGAAAGACCGATACCAACGATTACGCGGCAATGCGTGAATTTGAATGACCATATTATGTGCCTCGCCATCCGCAGGGGAGCCAGAAGTCGCAATATGTCGAACCTCAGAAATCACGATTGATTTGAAATTGCATGAAAAAGTGAAAAAAAATATTATTGCCTCATGCTGTTCTACCCGTACGCAAAATATCCAGTAAAAATATCCAGTGGAAAGGTAAAAATTAAGCAGAGTTTTGAAGCATGTTTTTTGCAGGTTTGAAAAGTTTGCGTTCCAAAATTATTTGCCACTAAAAGCGATCGATATTAAGCTCCGCCTCTTAACAACCCCTTTGTGCTAAGTTGGAATCTCGGTAGCCGTCAAGAGCGGCCAGCGCACATCGAGATTCTTTAATCCCTATTGACTGCGCGGTCGCTTGCACGGAGATTAGTAATCCAAATGGCCTCCATTGTATAGTGGCCCTATTGAGTTTGACAAAGTATGTTTATGACAATACGACCCAAGTCCTATCCAATTAACTGCACACCCATCCCCCCCCCCCCCCCCCTCCAACCTCATACACTATGTACACCACTGGTTGAGTGTGAGTATTATACAGGGTGGCCCAGAAATAACGGAACGGGGTGCTTGCTATAATGAAGACACATGATGCCCGTCATAGCAACTAGTAACGTTCAATTCGTGCGCCATTGTTAAGTACCCCTTCTTCTCTATACACAGCTGAACGCACACTCACAATGGCGCACGGTTGATCGTTACTCGATGCAGTATGGCGGGCATCATGAGTCTTTAGTATGGCAAGTACCCCGTTCCGTTATTTGTGGGCCACCCTGTATAGATTAAAGAATTGGGCCCTGTAACATAACATTCATTAATCGTATGTAGAATTAATTTGTCGTACTAAATATTAGTAGTTCATAATAATTTTATAATAAGGCATACCCCCCTCCCCCCACACCACCAAAAAAACAAAAAAAACGCTATTTAGAGCTTGTTTTAAGTTGGCTAAAGCACAATCACACTCTTTTATATACCCTCATTTTGAAGTTGACCGAGGCTCGCCTCCGTTACTTAGACACCTGTTTCAAAATCTTCTAAGGGACATCCCCGGGCATCCCCGCCAACAGAACGAAAACAAACCCTGTACCAACGGATCCCCCCCCCCCCCCCCCTCCCCCTTTGGTAGCTGGGGCCTCCCCCTCCAAAATGTCTAGCTTCGATACCCCGTTTTACTTTTCACGTATCAACATACTGTTCCACTCCTGACGACGGATAGTCAACCTATTCGAAACGTCGAGTCCCTCCTACCATCCACCCTCTCCTCGCAATACCAACAGTCCTTTCTAGGACTATCAACAGTCCTTTCTAGGACTAACAACTGTCCTTTTTAGGACTCTCCTAGAAAGAATACCAACAGTCCTTTTCAGGACTATCCCAACAGTCCTTTCTAGGACTAACAACAGTCCTTTCTAGGACTACCAATTGTCCTTTTTAGGACTCTCCTAGAAAGAATACCAACAGTCTTTTTCAGGACTATCCCAACAGTCCTTTATAGGACTACCAACAGTCCTTTCTAGGACTATCAACAGTCCTTTCTAGGACTACCAACAGTTCTGTTTAGAACTCTCCTAGAAAGAACACCAACAGTTCTTTTCAGAACTACACCAACAGTCCTTTCTAGGACTACCATAGTCCTTTTCAGGGCTTACCAATCCACCCATCTCACATGGTGTACCCGTAAACCACACATATTATACTGTTCTTTGTAATAGTTTTTACATTACGCACCAGACGCAAGTTTGCATTCCTAAAATCAAACTGCCAGTCAATACCGATTAATCGAACAATAAACAGAGCCAGAGCGGAATCCCTTTTGTTACCTGAAAGTGCTCGCTATGTGCTCGATGTGTACAGTTTATCGTTCCAAACCCACTTAAATTGTAATTAAATCTGTTCATATCTCTACAATGCATGGATAATAGTCAACAGTTTCTGGAGGGAAGGAGAAAATTGTCATGCAATCGGTTCATTTATGGCCTGCTTAAAACGCTAATTTCACTTTCGAAATGGATGTAAAGATTCTTGAGCTATTTTCTTGGCATCTTATTTCCAGACCGTTCAATATTTGCCTTAGAAAAGCGTCAATAATCATTATGAGACAAACTTTATATCATATTAAAGCTTAGATATTGCTGAATCGAACTAAATACAAATCCAGAAAATCAACTTTGTCGACTTCTGGTTCTTCTACGTAGGACGGGTCACATATTATAAACATTATGTATACTATTTACTGCGAACAAGTGCATGCAAACAGGAAGTTTGTGTGTGAAATACTGGCAAAATTAGTGATATAATTTTAAAGAAATTATGGCATTTGATTTAGTAAAAACATGATTTTTGTAGACAAACTGAATTATGGTAAATTGAAAATTCATACTTGATTTACTTCCTATTGAGTGGAAGTTCAAGGGGAGATTTTTTCTTCTCGGCGCTGAATATATAGGAAAAGTGTGTTATTTATCTATGCTAGGAATGAACTTTTCTTGCCATGTGTCCCAGTCTGGAAAAGTTTATTATCAAAGTCTAGCGGCCTGAAACCTGAATCTGGTGTCCCAAAACAAAGAATAAGCAAATAAACATCGACTGGGAGGGTGATGGCAAAATTATACGTGCCGAGGTGATCTGCGAAGGTACTAACTGTCACGGAGTGACTTCGTTTTTAGAAATAGGCATCCACACTTGACACATACAATTCATTCATGTGTGACTGCTTCCTTTTATGTAATGTGTGAGCATGTGTTTTAGGCTATATGGCCCCGGATTTGTATATATTTAGTGTGCACACAAGCACACTCTTAAGGGTTATTGTATATGGTTTAGCTTTACTTAGATGGACCCAGGGATATCCCTGGTGGAACAATAGTGAGTGTGTTCATGCTAAAGTTAGAACTGTACATCGTGTCCCAGAAAAAACGAAACCGGGTTTCATGGCAGAAATTTTCTGTCATAATGAATAATTTAATTGATGATATATATATGCCTGGAAAGCTCTGTGTCTCTTCTTTCATTTGATGTGCAACTTATGGCACATACTTCAAGCATGACTGAATTAGAACAATGGAAAGTGGTGTTACCAATATTCAATTTGCACGCATAAATTTGAAGTTTGGGTGAGTTTTAAGAGTTGTAAACGTACTTATTTTAAAAAAAGGACAAACACCACATAAAAGTTCATATTTTTATCTTTTACATGACACCTCATGCTAAAAAAGTAAATGATTTATGCAAGAGAACGAGTACAATGAAAACATGCCTGATTTCTGCCCGAATGAGTGAAAGTTGAGTAAGAAGTCGCTCAGCTTTCCTGACTAGCAGCTGACAATGGACTTTGATGCATGAGTGAATTTACGCAAACATTGGGATCAGGGAACAGGCTATATCAGGAAAGTTACTCATTTGGGCTGGAATCAAGCATGTTTTCATTGTACTCGTTCTCTGGCATATATAATTTATTTTTTAATCATGAGGTGTCATATAAAAGATAAAATTATGAATTTTCATGCGGTGTCTGTCCTTTTTCAAAATAAGTACGTTTACTACTCTTAAAACTCTCCCCAAAACATCACCCAAACTTGCAATTTCTGCGCGCAAATTGAATTTTGGTAACACCACTTTCTATCGTTCTAATTCAGTCATGCGTGAATTATGTGCCATAAATTGTATATCAAATAAAAGAAGAGACACATAGCTTTTCAGACATATATATATCATCAAGGAAATTATTCATTATAACATAAAATTTCTGCCATGAAACCCGGTTTCGTTTTTTCTGGGACACGGTGTATAGCTATAGTGTGCACAGACGCTGAATGTATATTGTTTATTGTACACATGATTGAAGTTGAGCTGGAATAAAAGGGAAAGTTGTTCATTCAAAGTGATAGATGAATAGCTTTGGTATGTATGCCTAGTACCTATCCAGGGTAGTGAATAAGAGTGGTACTGGTTTAGACCAGCTTGGCGTGATTGGAATGGGCACCTCCCGTAATATGCATTTAGTATGATTTTGGCGGGAACATCTTTTTGTTAACGTGTGCTGGATGTCGATGTGGTGATAATATTGCATACGAGACAGATAACCATTAGACATCGAGAGAGAAAGACGTGCTTGTCAGAGTGTGGTCATGGATACACCAGGGACTAGCCCGATTTTGTACTAGAGCTGGGAAGTTATGTTTTACAGGCATTCCACCTTATGCCGGAAAGCTCCCAAGAACCACCATGGGGTCATTCCATGTCAAATCACCCAAAAAAGTGGAAATTTTCATCACACCCTCTTCGAATTTGCTAATATTTGGTATGTATGATATTTCAACCTTTCAAAGCACAAATATCTCAGTTTTAGCCCGATCCGACCAACGGTTTTGGCGCTACGGTTGATTCTTATGGGGGAGTTTTGTCAGAAATGGGCGTTGGCACCATTTTTCAAATGGCCGTTGTCCATTAACCGTTGGGTCAAATTATTTTGTAATGGTGTTATTGGACTGGTGATGTAATATGCAATTCATTTATGTCATTATTAAGTATGAGCGAGTTTAGATACAATAACCTTTGACCTTAGACCTTCCGTTTTACCTTAGTCCAAGAAGACTAAAGGTAGAGACATTTACATTAACATTTGGACGTTTTTTTTAACATGTCATACCTTTAGTCCTAGTCCATAACTGGTGTACACGTTCTGTATCTAGCCACTTATCCACCCAAAAAAACCTCCAATTTGGTTGGAAATATTTCGGCTACTCACCTGAATTTTCACGACTAGGCAGATGTTTACTCTCTTTCTGCAATTGTGCTGTCCCAAATACGTTTACAAGTTGTAATTCTGGTAAAATTAACACTTTTCCGAGGTAAACACAGCCCGTTGTTTGATGACCAAGAATTCCCGTAACATGCTATTCAACGCAATTGCACAATGTAGTATTGTATTCGCCGTGTATAGACATTTGCATAACACACGGCTCGCGAATACCGTTGCATGTATAACCTGCACGCGCGCGCGCCGTATCCTCTATACTATTATAGAGGATACGGCGCGCGCGCGTACAGGTTATACATGCAACGGTATTATATTCGCGAGCCGTGTGTTATGCAAATGTCTATCACGCACGGCGAATACAATACTACCATGTGCAATTGCGTCGAATAGCATGTTACGGGAATTCTTTGTCATCAAACATCGGGCTGTGTTTACCTCGGAAAAGTGTTAATTTTACCAGAATTACAACTTGTAAACGTATTTGGGACAGCACAATTGCAGAAAGAGAGTAAACATCTGCCTAGTCGTGAAAATTCAGGTGAGTAGCCGAAATATTTCCAACCAAATTGGAGGGTTTTTTTGGTGGATAAGTGGCTAGATACAGAACGTGTACACTATGGACTAGGACTAAAGGTATGACATGTTAACAAAAAACGTCCAAATGTTAATGTAAATGTCTCTACCTTTAGTCTTCTTGGACTAGTTTTACCTCGTGGATCAAATAATTTTGAGAATTGTTCTGGCTTAAATCTTTGTTTGATATAATTTCTACAACATATGAAAGAATTGGAGATATATTATTTCTTGTTTTTTCTACAGCCTTGTTTTAAACTTAAACATTTCATGTAATATTGAATTATTTTAGACCTGCACCCATGTCCAAGAATTCTATGGGTGTATTATGTATGAAAAAGACCAATTCAAAGTCATGATTAGAGCCTGTTCATACCCTGTGGCTTACCACAATTAAATAGACCTGCTAATCTCCATACAATGCCATATTTTTTTAACCAGACAAGGGCCCTGTAAGGTTGCAGAAAGAGATTAAATCAATTGTGAGTTGGATCAAATGTTCTAAATGCACAAATATGATTGGTTGAAATGCAGAAAATGTCTCTCTCTACAATCTGTATAGATCATTTCTTAAATCCAATCTTTCAAGTTCAAGTTCAAAATGCAAACTTGTACATCATTCATGAAAGCAAATATCTATAGGTATCTTTTTTTCAATGAATTTCTATGCAACATAAATTTATGCAATGGTTATGTGATTGTTTGTTTGTGAAATTTCAAAATGCACTGTTTAATATTTGCAACTAATGCATACTAACCACAGGTATCATTACAAATTAGTGAAATATCAATAAACAGCATTGTTTCACAAACCAGAAATAAAGCATTGAGCCATATAATTATGTGCTGTTTCACAGAAATGGACAGGCATGCACAAGTTTTTGTGACTTGAAACTGAAACTTAACTGATAAAACAAAATCTTTAGGATATAGCAATGTTGCAAACAGTCAAACGTGTTGTAGCTTCCACTAGTCTATAGTAAGTGATCCACTGCTGAGATAACAATGTTATAGAACCTGTTTCCCTTTGGTTGTCGCTATACTTGTATACAGGTTTGGCTGTACAGTGGATGCTTATTAAGTCAAACTCATTCGGAATATACCATGGTTGCAAAAACAATGGTATATGACATTTTCTGTTTGGGATTACAGGTTTTTGTCGAGTCCACCGTAGGAATTGGAGACTAAGGGATCCAAATCCGTCTGTCCGTCTTTCCTTCCGTCCGTGACGCTTACACAAATTTAAATAACTTTCCAACCCTGCAATTGTTTGTAACTAAACTTGATTGGTAGATGCCCTACATTGGCCGCCATGATATTCTGGGGTCAAAGGTCACACTAGTTGGTCAAAGGTCAAATGAGGGTCAATGTGAAGTTTTACCTGCAAGAGTCTATTAGGGTTGATAACTTTCCAACCCTGCATCTGTTTGTAACCAAACTTGATTGGTAGATGCCCTACATTGGCCTCCATAATATTCTGGGGTCAAACATCACATAAGTAGATCGAAGGTCAAATGAGGGTCAATGTGAAATTTTACCTGCAAGAGTCTATTAGGTTTGATAACTTTCCAACCCTGCATCCGATTGTAACCAAATTTGATTGGTAGGACTGGTGCCCTATATTGGCCTCCATGATATTCTGGGTTCAAAAGTCACATAAGTAGGTCAAAGGTCAAATGAGGTCAAGTGCAAGTGGGCGAGACACTTTACGGCTATCGCCTTGTTTTTAATGTGTTAATGTTAATTGTTTCAACAAGTGTACTTTAGGAAGAGGGTTGTCTGTGGTACCAAACATGACACAGAGTTAAATTAAAATTGGACATAGTTGTGATAAACTAAATGAAGGCACACAAAACAAAATGCACAGCCTTTATCTTGATTCATATGCATACTATCACATGAAGAGGTTTTCTTTTTTTAAATTTGTTATTAAAGATCAAGTTTCTTTAGGGAAGGTGAAAAATATGATTTCCAAAGAGCTTTTGTGTTTAGTATAAAACTCAAACTAGCCCCGAAATTATTGTTGCAGCTAATTTACAAGTTGTAACCAAGAAGTGTCATGTACATGTTTTGTTACATTGTGTTATGATGTTGATATTTATTGCAATGCTTGATGCTTCTTAGCTATGTGAAATTGTGAACCCCAAACAATTTGGCATTCTTATATGAATACATTATGAATGTTGTTTGTTGTCAGATAAAGTGTCGAGGAGAAGACAGAAGGATGAGCTAGACCCTATGGACCCAGCAGCTTACTTAGAAGCACCAAGGTAAACAACATTGCGCAATAATTCTTTCTTTTGATTAAACAAAGTCGCCTCTCTCGTTGTCATCATACAACAGTTGTACTACATATTTTGGGAGAGATATAGCCTATTGGAGTGCTGGGAATGATATTGAAAATATTTTGTTGGCAAGCTTGTGTGAGAAAAATAAAGGCTGGCAATTCTACCATTCATAGATACTCCTGTATTGGTACCTCTTGAGAAGTTGTTCTTGAATGTTCAATGGGAAAGTACCTTTCATTTATCTCTTTTTTCTCTTTTTTTAAATAATGAGTCCTATTTGCCTCAAATTGCCAAAATGTTTGTATAATTTGTATTTGAGGTGTCCTAATCTTAGTCGTAAACAAATTGTACAAATTCAAAATGTTAAGTTCTGTGTATCTTTCATTGCAGCATCCTCCCCAATGTCCTACCTCACTACAAGGAACATTGCCAAACTACCTCAGTCTTGTCTCCCTTACTCTGTCTGTCACTAAACAGACCTATGTGTATTTCATGTGCAGTTCGTAACTGCTCTTTTTTTAGCCTGTCCGTCGTTATTCCAGCAAAAATGCTATATTGTTTTTTTTATCTTGCAATAACAAAGTGTGCACTTGTTCCTTACAGAGGTTCATGGAGCAGCCGTCTGCCAAACAAAGGTAAGGCCAAGACAGGAGTGGACGTGACCGCTAAAGGACCCCTGTTCCAGATGAGGCCCTACCCCAGTCCTGGTGAAATCATGAGAGCTAACAAGGGCGCGCCTCCACCTGATACATGAATGGTTCAACAGGAACCATCGCAGAGACACTTGGACAATACTTGATACATTATAGCATTGTGCTTGAACGGGAACCATCGCAGAGACCCTTGGACAATACTTGAGACATTAGAGCATTGTACTTGAAGAGGAACCACTGTAGAGACACTTGGACAAGTACTTGAGACATTGGATCAGTGTGGTCGAACAGGAACCACTGTAGAGACTAGAGACACTTGGATACTCGGACATGAAAGCATTGTAGGTATCTATAGAGACATTTGATGCGAACACTGACGGTCCATCATTTATGATGAAGCCTTTCAGGGGGGCTATTGTACTGAGAGCAAAACAGTAGGAAATGATACATGAATGATTCAACATGAACAATTGCAGAGGCACTTGGAAAATACTTGTTGAGACATTAGAGCCTTGTGCTTGAACAGGAAACATTGCACAGTACTTGGACATGAAAGCATTGTATCTTTTTATAGATACATTTGATGTGAAGAAAGAAGCTGATATGAGCACTATGGTCCCCCAATTCATGGTGAACTATACACCAGTCATGAGGCTATACTGGAACCTATAACAAGCGGAATGTGCCAGCATATTATATAGAAATGCTTTAACGAATACTTGCATAATCTTTGAGACCAGTATTGCAATCTATAAGTAAGGAGCTGATCTATTTTGGATGATGTGGCTAAGAAGTAAGCACAAGATTGTTTTGTTGGTAACTTATTAGGTTCGGCTAAGGCTTACCCAGCCAACCTCAGTTGGGGATTATGAAAACTGTGTTGCTCACTGAACTGTATACATTGAAATTCAGTTAGCGAGGAACTAAGCTAGCAGGGTTTCATGAATATAGGGCCAGATCTGTTGTTCTCAATATGAAGCAATGCCCCTGGGCCCAGATCAAGGGTTCAGTCCCGGGTCCCAAATCTGAACATGACTCATTAAGAGACATTTCATTCAAATGAAGGCATTAAATAGTCTGGTTCACTTACATATTCTTGTTGTATATTATAAACAAATCCTATCAAACTGATTTTGGCAACTGGCAAGCTTGCCAAAGGTTACCTGGGCTAGCAACAACAAATGCCAGGTGAATTCTAAGTACTGCATTGTAGTTATTAGATTTGGTGCAATTGGATAACTTTGTTATGAGGTCACCATGCAAGGCATTTGCATAAAATGTATACGTTAGTGATCAAGTTTATGGAAGCCAAATGATAATAAATTATGATATACTCGATTTATATAGCGCCTAATATGATTGATAATCATATTAACCCTATGAATGTATGAATAAAATGGTTTATAGATCATAAAACATTACTTCAGGCATGAAGCTGGGCTGAGAGCTGACATGATCAGTGGACAGCATGAACATGATCACAAACTGATGGAAAGCAAAGCACATGTGCTGTATATACACTACTCACAAAAAGTAAGTACCTAACATTTTTCACCGATTTTGATCATTCAAATGGTAATGGATGCACAATTTTCGTACGCACAATGTGAGTGATAAATAGTTGCCATAGTATTTTTTTTTCATTATTTTTTTCTAAAACAAAGTGCTAAAAAAAAGTTGAACTTTCAGTTTCATGTGGCATAGTGGGTACATTTTGTATTTGAGTAAGCATCTTTGGGCCATTCTTTGAAAAGTGAAACTTTTTTGGAAAAAATGAAGTTTGTTTTTTCAATTGTTTTATTCCATTATTAGAAAGATCAATTTCTAAGGTTTTATAAAATGTATATTTTATACTAAATTTTGAAAATTTCTTACTCATTTGCATAAATTTACATATTTCAATAATTCAAAAAAATTCATAACTCCAAAAATAATCAAGCTAGCTTATTTCTTTTACTCTCCTGTACATGTTGATACCAACTTTGTGACAATTGAACTTTATGTAATTATCTAAACCTGATATTTGTAAAATTCCCATTTCCATTCACATTGCACATGTCACACACGTGACCAGGCCAAAATGTCACACACGTGACCCAGACATCCCCACATAATAACATACATTAACAAACAATTGTTTGAGTAAAACATTTTTTTGTACCATTTTCTTACTAACAATACCTGTTGTCTGATACTAATATGAACACATTTAAGCTTTTCATATCTCACAGGATTTCCAAAGTGAAATTGAGTTTTAAAAAATTTCTTCAAAAATGCTCTCGTGCAAAGTCACACACGTGACCGATGCCATTTGACCTCTGTCCTTGGGTAACGTAATCTAAATAAAATCTTTTGTTACACTTGAAAGACTTCAACATATGCAAGTCGTATATGAAGTTCACATCATCATACCTCCTATACTTACTGAAATATTAGCATCCTATTTCAAAACAATTCATATTTTGGGTCACACACGTGACCAAGAATGGCCCATTTATTGAATATGACCCGAAACACAAATCTATTTATTATTAACCCAGTACTACTGCTGCATTGTTCTTAGTGACACCGTTTTTTCAAAAGCATGCATGTTTCTAAAGCAATAGGCCTTTCAATATGAAATTGTTGGGGATTAGAATGGCCGAAGTCATACTACTGCTGCATTGTTCACAGTGGAACCATTTTTCTAAAGCTTACTTGTATACACAATGTACCCACTATGCCATATAAAACTGAAAGTGCAACTTTGTTTTAGG
>JBAMJV010005383.1:25000-102500 GCA_037951105.1 Echinarachnius parma
TTTAGTAGAGGAAAATGATGAAGGTGATACAGATGATGAGTCTGATAGTGATGATGAAGAGGATGATGCCAATGTGATGCTGCTGATGATGAAGTAGAAGAAAATGATGATGGTGGTCAAGACGAGGATGTTCATAGTGATGAAGAAGATGGTGATGGTGATACTGATGGTGATACTGTTGCTGCTGATGGTGATAATGATGTAGATGATTGAGTTGGTAGTGGAGGTGGTGATGATTACGATGGTGGTGATGATGATGATGACGATGATGATGATTATGATTGTGGAGGAGGTCGTGGTGGAGGAAGTGGTGGTGATGATTTAGTAGAAGGAAATGATGATGGTGATAAAGATGATGAGTCTGATAGTGATGATGAAGAAGATGATGCCAATGTGATGCTGCTGATGATAAAGTAGAAGAAAATGACGATGGTGGTCAAGATAGTGTTATAGGTGTTATAGTGATGAAGAAGATAATACTAATGGTGATACTGCTGCTGCTGATGGTGGTAATGATGTAGATGATTGAGGTGGTAGTGGAGGTGGTAATGCCGATGGTAATGCCGATGGGGATTACGATGAAGGGTTGCTAGCTTCTCTTGGGCATCCACCCTCCGAGCCAGCCAGCAGCCTGGGGGCTGCTAGCTTCTCTTGGGCATCCACCCTCCGAGCCAGCCAGCAGCCTGGGGGCTGCTAGCTTCTCTTGGGCATCCACCCTCCGAGCCAGCCAGCAGCCTGGGGTCTGCTAGCTTCTCTTGGGCATCCACCCTCCGAGCCAGCCAGCAGCCTGGGGGCAGCTAGCTTCCCTTGGGCACCCACCCTCCGAGCCAGCCAGCAGCCTGGGGGCCGCTAGCTTCTCTTGGGCATCCACCCTCCGAGCCAGCCAGCAGCCTGGGGGCTGCTAGCTTCTCTTGGGCATCCACCCTCCGAGCCAGCCAGCAGCCTGGGGGCTGCTAGCTTCTCTTGGGCATCCACCCTCCGAGCCAGCCAGCAGCCTGGGGGCTGCTAGCTTCTCTTGGGCATCCACCCTCCGAGCCAGCCAGCAGCCTGGGGGCTGCTAGCTTCTCTTGGGCATCCACCCTCCGAGCCAGCCAGCAGCCTGGGGGCTGCTAGCTTCTCTTGGGCATCCACCCTCCGAGCCAGCCAGCAGCCTGGGGGCTGCTAGCTTCTCTTGGGCATCCACCCTCCGAGCCAGCCAGCAGCCTGGGGGCTGCTAGCTTCTCTTGGGCATCCACCCTCCGAGCCAGCCAGCAGCCTGTAAGTATAAAATCGTTCAGATTACTAAATAATTAGTTTAAATTCTCACCTCTGAATACGTCAATTAGTTCAGCGAGTCCGAACTCCTCCGAAGTCTTGACGGTATAGTTATCCGCCATGATGAAATTGTTGCAGAGCCGCCGCCGTGTGCGCGCGCGCGTGCGCGTAACGTGTAAAAGCCTTGGTTGGAGGGAAGGAAACCCGTTCAGGGTTTTTAAACAATAATTGTTTAAAACATGTTCTGCAACTAGACCGAGTGTTTTAAACAGTGTCTGTTTAGAACACTCATTCTGTCATTTAAACAACATTGCTCAAAATTTAAACAACAAAATTCTGAACAACGAAATTTTGAACAGCGTTTTTTCTGGCGAATTTGAATGAAAACTTTGTTATTTTGAACGACCCAATGTGAAATTGATCCGGACGTCCGATTTGCCATTGTTGACGAACTTGAATGCAAACTGCGCATTATTTTGTAAGCGGTTGCTAAATTGAATGATACAAGTGCTAAATCGATTGATCAAATAAGTAAATCAAATGAAAAAAGTGCTATTTTGAATGACATTTACACGCCGACAGCTGTATTTCGCGAATTTGAATGAACTTTGTATCAAAACGAATGAAAAGCTAACGACATTGACCGAGAAATCCTATAATATTTATGTTTGATCCAATCTCAAATTGATTATTGTTGTGAATGAGGGCTTCATTTTATTCATCAAACAGAGCGTATAATTAAATTGCAAAAAAGAGCCGCAAGGATGATTTTATGTTGTAATTTTCATACCCCGTCGAAGGAAATGTTTAGTGAACTGAAGTGCTTACCATTTAATGATCGTGTGACATATGTACAAATGCATGGCTTCATCGACTTTCCGCTAATGTTTATTATGATTTATTTCGTTTGTTTTTGTTTCTGATACTCATTCATTTCATACTATAGACACGCGGCAAATTTGAACTTCACGATTCCTATACAGGGTGGCCCACAAATAACGGAACGGGGTACTTGCCATACTAAAGAGTCATGATGCCCGCCATACTGCATCGAGTAACGATCAACGCGTGCGCCATTGTGAGTGTGCGTTCAGCTGTGGAGAAGAAGCCAATGGCCCACGCATTGAACGTTACTATAGTTGCTATGACGGGCATCATGTGTCTTCATTATAGCAAGCACCCCGTTCCGTTATTTCTGGGCCACCCTGTATAAGGCTCACACAGAACAATGCAAACATTCTTTATTATACTCTCTTATCATCCTCTGGAATAGTTTACCAACTGAATTTAAAACTTCTAATTCCCGGTTTTAAAACAGAAAGTGAAACAATATGTATTCAATAACCTTGCCTTATAGTCTGAAATTGTAATGAATGTTATCTTGCTATTATATATAGTTGTATTTTTATATTTGTAAAAAAAATGGTTGAAAACTAATTATGTGCAGCATTTATGTAAAAAAAAATATATATATTATGAATAAACTTTATAGGAACCTTTCAAAATCCGGTGTATATATAAAATGCAATATTTTAATAGTTGATATAGTTTAATGTATACTTATGTTTTACGTCACTTTTGTTATTTTTATACATGACATGTTCTACATGTAATACGAGTAATTCATTTAAAGGGACTTAGTAACATTGTCCAAATCCTCAAAACTTACTTGGAACTCTATAGTGGTTCTCTCATGCCTATATCATATTCATATTAACAATGAGCACGGGACAGGTTTTGGACTTTCAAATTTCCATTTATAGTCAAAAGATATTTCGATTGCTCAAAAAAAGTGTTCAAATATGAAATTGTCTACGGGATAATTTCATACCGTGTACAAAGATGACTTTGCATTTTTGCTCATATCTCAGCCAAAAACATTCAATTAACGTGAAATTTTCACACATTACTCTGTGGAAATCTGATCACTCCAATACACATTTTATCCATCACTCATTTGCACTTGCCAACAAAGTTGCTAGATCCTTTTAAAATAACGACGCTGTATAATTCATGTTTATTTTATGTTTGTATACGGTGGCGGATCTACGGGGGGGGGGGGGGGGTTTAGGGGGTTTAAACCCCCCCCCCCCCTTGGGCTGCCAAGTGAAAATGTGATGTGGGCATCACTTACCGGGGTTCAAAATAGAAAAAATCGCCCGCTTCGCGGCTCGTGGACGATGCTCCGCATCGTCATTGGGTCAAACCCCCCCCTTAGCAAAAAGACATCACTTACGGGGGTTCAAAATAGCAAAAAAAAATCGCCGCTTCGCGGCTCGTGGACGATGCTCCGCATCGTCATTGGGTCAACCCCCCCCCCCCCCCCCCTTAGCAAAAAGCTAGATCCGCCCCTGTGTATCCCAGGGCCCCATGGGAGACCAACTTGTTGTGATGGGGGCCTGGTAAACTATATTGATAGAATAAATAAAACAAAATAATATTATATAGAATAAAACTGTCTCTTCAATTAAAGAACCATCGGATTACAAGTGCACGAACTTCTGAAAGTTCATGTTCATTTTTTTTAAAAACTAAAATCCGACTGTCCATATTATGCATGCACGCATCATACTAGTCCGAGAAATCAGCCAATGTTTCGAGGGTTCTTTGACGATTTTTTTTCCCTCACCCGTTCTCTTGGCCTCAAAATATTAAAGGATTCCATCTCGAGATGGATTTTTCTGTCTAGCATCACACCCTGTAGTACAATCCCCATGCAGAAAGTGTATGTTGAATCACCCGTGAAATCACGGTAGTAAACACATCGCATCATGCGCTGATCGTACCATATTTTCATGACCATAAACGCAGTTGAATTTTTTTTTTGAAATTCTGGAACCAATTTTTAATGTATTATTATTTTAATTTATACACTAAATATTATTTGTATCTTAAGTCAGATTTATCTAATTCCTTTTGAGTCAAATAAAGGATGTACAATTTTTATTATCGTTTTACTAAAGACAAATCTCTACAATTGTTGCCGATTTATTTATCTTGTGTGGTGATGTGGGCCTGGGAAGTCGTAAATCTGAGTAACGTACGAAACGTACGAAAATTCGAAATACATTTATTCACCTGTAAGATGAAAAAGCAACACCTATGATTCGATTCAGGGTAAGATATTTGTTTAAATGGTGTTTGAATGAATTTGGTTACACGTGAAGTAGATATTAATGTGTATATTTGCATAAAACACAAAATATGCTCCGTTTCGCGGAGTGGGGCAGCGAGGGCCGAGGCTACAGCGCACCCGATCGTCGCCTAACGTTCTGGCTGGAGCTAAGATGGGCGTGCCGCTGAGAAGTTCAACTAGTCTGCCGCACTGCGTGCTCTTGCATTGCCATTGCATGCCATTGCCATTGACAACATTGTTGGCATTTGATTTGGACTTGGATGATTTGCCAATTCGAAATGCAATGCAACTTTGTCATGACTGATTATCTTTGAATTTGTACTTTAGCTTGATGCATGTCATGGTCGGACATTAAATATTGATTGATGAATGAATGATCAATGAATTGAATGCATGAACGATGAAACTATTTTAAATTTTAATTTAACAATAACAAGCAAAGTCCATTATTAGTTTACTAACGATTCATGTGATTTTGAAATTTGATTTGTTCATAGACATAGTATAGTTGATTCCATGTCAAAGGGCTTGCATTAATGCACCCCTGCAAGTAGGGAGAACGACCGAATACCGCAATCGCGCATTTGTATCTGCTAACACGCAAAACTTTGCCTCAAAAAACCTAGGGTAGAATTAATATTTTTCAATATTTTACCTTGAACTTGGTATCATCTTGCAGCTTAATCCTTCCTTAATCTGGATATGGCATTAGTTGTTCCTAAATCGATGTTTAACACCAAAAAAAAACAATCTGAATGCGCAGTGAGTTCGGAGACTTTGCGGTAGCGACTGCACTTGAAGACGCCATTTTGCTACACAGTGCATAAATTCTCCCAACTTTCATGCCAGATTTCGGGGTTCGTAAACTCAATCTACGTTCATTTGAGGCCATTTTCGTGTACAGCAGAGTCTGATCTTTCGAATGACACCAAATTCGCCAGATTTTGGGGGAATTTTCACCTTGCAAATTGATTTTTTTTAAGGCTTGTTTTGGTAACATTTTTGCATCGATTTTCGGCACAAAAATTTGACGAAAAATCGTTTAAAACTGGAGGAAGGAATCTGAAAAAGGTATGGAAAAGTAGTATTTTATGAAAGTGTGTTGATTTCTCTACACATTGAAATACATTACTGTGGGAGTAGTAATAGCGCTAAGCACATCTACACTGTAAGATGGTTCTGTATATACATACAGTAACCATTTACCTTACACTAGTGCTTATCGTGGTCGAAGCTACCTTTCCGATTTTTCTCTCTCACATACCTTCTCTTTCTCACTTCTTTTGCGCTCCAGCTATATATAAATGCATAGTGCAACATTTGATCATTTTTTATTATACAAATTTTAATCAAAATACGTTCTGCTATGCTCACCAAATCTGCATTTTCAGCGGCAAAATTTTGGTGAGTCCGTCTTCCTTCGGGAATTGGCAGGAAAAGGCCGACTGTACACGCGCCAGCTATGGCTGGCTATGGCATAACCATGTAAACATGTGATAACATGTAAACATAAAGTTCGTTCAACTAGTCTTTTACAAGGCGTAATCATTTAGTCACATGAATGTATGTTGGTAGCAGAGCGTGATGACATTGGTTCACATAATTACGGCGTTAATAGTCAACGTCTTGATGGAAGATCAACATCCGATCTCGAATGGTCGACACTCGAAGAGAGTGCACAGTAGCAGCGTCACGTAACTAAACATCGCTATGCAATGCATTGTGTCGCATGTACGTAATTGCAGCGTAGCGAGCGCACTCGGACACGAACCAGAAAAAACCGAGTCGCCATTACAACACAGTCAGCATGCTAGAAACGGGCATTCACGTTGACGTTAACGCAAAATGAGCTAAATTTACACATTTTGGACAAGAATTTTCATTTTGAAAGTTCCATCTGGAGTGAAATGGTGAGTTAATGCATAAAACAAATATATTAGCGCCTGATTGTGATCGATAATGGTGATGATGCTGCTTACTGAAGTAGCATGATTTTGTGTAAGATGTGGTGCATGTCAACAGCACGTTCGAACACGTAAGTGAATGGCGATGAGTGTATGTGTGGCGCTAAGCTGCGATCATCCAATGTAAACAAGTTGCCCACAAGTTGATTTTGATATTTTTGGCCATGTTGAGGCATGCGTTTTCTATTAATAGCGCTGGCGCACGCGCAGAGCATAGTTACCCGTCCATCGTCTGAAACTGGCAGAACCAAACTTTGTACCTTCTACCTCTAAAATTGGAATATCTCCACTAATATTGAAGATAATAAGTTGATTTAAGCACCATTATTTTTCTCACTTTACAAGCTTTCCAATGATTATAAGTTTGTTGAGGTTCCTTCAAAAAATCCAAATATCACCGAACTCTCTAAGTTTTTACAAGTAATGCTGTAACTGACCTTGATGATCGGATATTGATCGGATCGGCAAAATTTTATCGATGATAGAAATCGGATCGGATCCGATAAAAAAAAAAAAAAAAAAAAAAAAAAAAAAATTGTTTTTTTCTTTGGAAAATGATCCCAAAAAACATATTTTGGGAAAATCAATGAATACCAAAGCAACATATATCCATATGAATAAGCCCAAGGTAATCTTGTATGGGTATGCTTTCATTTCAAACTGATCAGATTACCTCTCCTGTTACAAAATTACTCGCGGCGATTCTGAACATGTGCTGAAAGGTTACGCCAAATTAATCACATGGGACTGACTCCTGAGCTTAGAATCGCCGCGAGTAATTTTGTAAAAGGAGAGGTAATCAGTTTGAAATGAAAGCATACCCATACAAGATTACCTTGGGCTTATTCATTTGGATATGTTGCTTTGGTATTCATTTATTTTCCCAAAATATGTTTTTGGGGATCTTTTCCAAAGAAAAAAAAACGATTACCGGTATTATTATTATTTTTTTTTGCCGATCCGATCTTCCGATTTTTTCTGCATGATCGGAAATCGGCAAAAACAGTCCGATCATGTATGATCGGATCGTGATCGGCATGCAGATCCGATGATCGGTTACAGCGTTACCTGCAAGTCAAGAGGCTCACGCTGCTGCGTGAGCCCCTTGCTCCATTGTAGTCATTTCCAACATGAAATGAAGGCAATGGGCAAATAATGTAAATTTGTACTTCAACGGGTGCATTATTATTGTAACCCTTGTATATAAACTATTAATATTATCACAGTTACGAAATTGAACTAATTCCTTCTCCAGAAACGGTAAAAATTAACTTAAAAGGAACAAAACTCACATTTGTTGTCACTTTACACCCTCTACTGTTGGTGATATTCTCTCGGCAAGTCTCTGTGAATTATCGATATATGAACTTCTTGATATCGCAAAGATGTGTATCGCATAATCGTGTTTATTACACCCCAGACGTTTCTTCACCACATGCCCACGCTACTTCTATAACGGCCGTATATCATGACAGCCCGTATATAGAAACTAGTGCTGAGTCAAATTGAATATTTTGAAAACCGAATATGAGTCTTGTAAAAACGGTCGGATATCGAATATATCCGGAAAAAAAAGAAAAAAAAATAGTTTTTTTAAAACTTTGACCCAGTCGTTGTTGGCTACGACCCGATGCTACCGGTATTAAAAAAAGGAATAGTAACACGTATACGATGTCATGTGTAACATACAAAGTATTTTACACATGATAGAACAGGTACATGTATGCTAGCGCCGCTACTATTTATTAATATTAAAATTGAAAATAACGATAGATTCATTGATAATTAAAGTAGGGTGAGTTCAAGCAAAACATTGGCATCAGGAGCATCGGAACAGGTGCTAGCCGCTAGGGCTAGGCTGCTAGCACATTTATGTAAATGATCATACTAAAGTTATATGCCGGCACATCTACTAAGTTGAACATGCAGACTTTAATTATGTGAAATTACAAATCTACCATCAACAATTTTTAACTGTCCCTCTTGCTAATACTCGGACTTCCGGTAATCGGCAAAGGTTCTCAAAATCAGCCCCCACACTTTGGAATGCACTACCACTTGAAATTCGACAAATACCCTCAAGTAACTCATTTTAAAAGCAAGCTCTGAACTGAAGACATTTCTATTTGTATGATTTATTTATTTATAAATGTTTGCCTTTATATTGATTTTGGGATTGTGTAAATGTGTTACTATGTAAAGCGCATAGGGAATGCATTGTGCATTATAATGCGCATTGTGTAAAGCGCATAGGGAATGCATTGTGCATTATAATGCGCATTGTGTAAAGCGCATAGGGAATGCATTGTGCATTATAATGCGCATTGTGTAAAGCGCATAGGGAATGCATTGTGCATTATAATGCGCATTGTGTAAAGCGCATAGGGAATGCATTGTGCATTATAATGCGCATTGTGTAAATGTGTTACTATGTAAAGCGCATATGGAATGCATTGTGCATTATAATGCGCATTGTGTAAATGTGTTACTATGTAAAGCGCATAGGGAATGCATTGTGCATTATAATGCGCATTGTGTAAATGTGTTACTATGTAAAGCGCATAGGGAATGCATTGTGCATTATAATGCGCATTGTGTAAATGTGTTACTATGTAAAGCGCATAGGGAATGCATTGTGCATTATAATGCGCATTGTGTAAATGTGTTACTATGTAAAGCGCATAGGGAATGCATTGTGCATTATAATGCGCATTGTGTAAATGTGTTACTATGTAAAGCGCATAGGGAATGCATTGTGCATTATAATGCGCATTGTGTAAATGTGTTACTATGTAAAGCGCATAGGGAATGCATTGTGCATTATAATGCGCATTGTGTAAAGCGCATAGGGAATGCATTGTGCATTATAATGCGCTATACAAGTTGAATTCATTATTATTAGACATAATTGCCGGTAGACTGCTAGTCATCAAAGGGCAATTCCAGCGTGACAGACGGGACATCCACTCATGACTTTTTAACAGTATTGATTGATTTGTAGGTAAATAGTTAAACATTAACAGGACTTTTTATGCTTATGATATTAAATTGCAGTCATACTTTCAAAATATATGAGTTTAATTTTGTGTGACCTCTGACCTAGTTGTCAGTGGGTCGTTAAAGTCAGCGTGACAGACGGGACACACTTTTACCATGCTTTTTTCATGACCTTACTTCATTTAAAATCCCTGCTCACTGGATGGTCTTACAAGGTTGCTCATGTCTGTGGGTTATTACTTGCCTAGGGCCAGTTGTATGCCACTACCAAGGGAAATCCCTTATGTTTGTCTTACACGTGAAAAAATCAAAAATAAGAGCGTGACAGACAGGACAAGAAAAACGTGACAGACGGGACATGTACAATTCCTATGGGAGAATTGGACAATCTGTAAAATATACATTTCCAGTCATTTTTGGGAGTTTTTCTGAAATAAATTGTACCTTTACTGACAATAGTAGTTGCTAAAAGATAAAAGCAGCATTAATTTTGATATTTTAATTGATTGAGGTAGGTAAACTATGAAATAATCAAATTTTTCATAGTGCAACACGATATCCAATGCATGGGACTGTAGAAAATCCTAAAATCCCCCCAAATTACCTAAAATGTTGTTTTTTGCAGGTTATTTAAGTTGATAATGTCATCCACTATTGTGATAAGCCTATTAAGTGTCAGTTGGAGCTAAACAGATCATAAAACGGCAACAAACTAGTTGAATTAAGAAATGAATAGTAAAAAGGAGCGTGACGGACGGGACAAAAACGTGACAGACGGGACAAGATAAAAACATTGATAATTATCTTCATAACATATATTTTAACAAAAATTGAGTGTTAATGTAAAGGTAATAGGCCTTAGTTAATAAATATAAACTAGTTTGACCCAAAACTAATCACAGGTTTTTGCTAGGAATTAATTAATCATTAAAAAACGTGACAGACGGGACAAAAATTGAGTTGAACTTTGACCTCCAATAAATATACGAAATACAGGTATTTTGGGAAATTTTCAATATTTATGTGAATTTTCACTTCTTTTCTGTTATTTGCATTCAGCTTTTGAATATGAATCTAGATATAATAATTAATATGGATATTATCAGTTTCAAATAAGGCTGAGTCATGTCGGTAATTGTCGGAACCGGGTCCCGATAAACTTTTACCGGTCGGGAACCGGTATCCCGATAAATTTTTACCGTCGAAACTCGGACCGGTAAAATCACGCAATCGTGCACGCATCGGCAAAAATGCACTGTTTGGGGCTTATATTACTCTTTTTATATGCAAATAACATTATAAATACTGAGGCTTTTATGGATTTACATATCAATCTTTACGGGAAAATAGTTACAGACTATCCAGAATTAACTCAGTTTCGCATGAAAAGTATTTTTTTTCGAAGTAAATTGGACCTATAAATCGATCGTTTGTTCACCATTGCCCATCGCAACGCGGTTCACAGAAACTTAGCCCACTAGTCGGGGGGAAACGATCGCTTGTGACTGTGAGCCACTGCCCTCAAAAAGTGGCTATAAATTAGCCTTTTCGCAATCAACACCATTTTGGTAGTCTACTTACATGATAACATGGCATTTGAAAGCTGAACAGAATACAAAATCACCCCCAAAACAATGAAAAAACTGTGCTGAATTATCGATAAATTTCCAAGGAACATTCGTGATCGTGAGGATCGAAGGTTGATGAATTGAGCTACAGCATGCAGCAAGTTTTCGGGCCGCTGTTTCATGCATATCGCTCGTATACTTTGCGTGCAAGTTACGGGTCTTTTTTTCTTACGCGAGATTCATCCGCCGGCCGGTGGAACTATGTTAATTCATCCCAGGCCATACGTTTGCACACAAAGTATACGAGCGAATAGGAGCGATGTAGTCGTTTTTTATCGATATTTTGCGTAATTGGTTTCATTGTTTTGGGGCTCATTTTTGTTTCTGTTCAGCTATCAAACGCCATGAAATCATGTAAGTAGAATATCAAAATATTTTAAAATGGTGCAAATGACCAAAAAACGTATTTTGAGCTACTTTTTGAATTCACTGGCTTATCAGCTGGATCATACAAAGATCCATCAGACAACTCCCCTGGAGTATCGGACTAACATTGTGTGCACATCCGCCGACAATATCGTTCAAATGACTAGCAATTTTGCGCTTCCTGTTCAATTTCTGACTGTCAAACGAAGTAAAGAACCAAGAATTTCTCGAAAATAACCACTCTTTAAAGTAAATGATATCAATTGCCCCGTTTTTATTTGAATTCCGCTACATTATTGTGATAATCTTAATTTCTTTTTTAACATTGTATTTATTTTTATTTTTTTTCGGGGCACCGTTTCCGATATAACGAAACCGGGTCCCGATTGAAACGGTCGGTAACCGGTGTGATCGACCGAACCGACTCAGCCTTAGTTTCAAATTACCCTTTTTTATTACAAATATGTCTTAAATCCAATTAATATGTCTACAAATGCAGATTTTGGGCAAAAATGGCAAAATATCAAAAAAGCAAATACGGTTACAGTAAGTTCAAGTCATGCATTATCAACTATCAGGAGAAAAAAAAATCCACAAGAAACTTAATTTTTTTAGTTTTAGTAGACATTTTCATGGAATTGCCCCAAAGCTAGAAAATAACAAAATAATCTCATTTCCCCTGTAAATTTGAATTTGAATAATTACTTTGTTTGCCCAGAACCAGCATTGTATGGCCCTAAAAAAATGTAAACAAAAGTAAACAAGTTTCTGTCCTTTGATCATGGATTGTAAATACTAGGGGAGAAGTATACAGTAACCCATGCTTTGATAGACCAGTTGGGTAATTTTATCAAGCTTCCAAATTTATCTAACTTCTTTCTGTACTGTCCTGTTTGGGCAAGTAAAATCATAAATGTTTACATTTTGCTTACCCCAATATAGAATTGACTTGCCCTCTAAACTTCCAGGTGAGATTAACACCGATCGGACAAGCAAACTTGACAATTTGTGACATTTTACTTGCCTGACATACATTTGTACTTGCCCTGGGCATTGGGCAAGTGCTAGTGTCGAGCCCTGTGTGTATGTAACATCAAGCATTGATGAGATTTCAGGTGCCTTACAATGTAACTTGCTTTAAGAAGAAGAAAAAATGGTGGCCTTGGGTCAATGGGCCAGTGATAACATTCAGCCATGCATTTATATACACAAAAACAACAACAACAAAGGAACTTTATCACATGTGCAGGAATTTGTTCTTGGACACATAAACATGACAATTTTGTTAACTGCACATTTAATCTTTCAGAGCAGTCTGCTAAAAATACTTGTACCAGCAAGTTAAAACTCCCGTGTCCAGATAAATTACTTTGGGAACCATGCATGTACATGTATAGTTGTAAGCAAGGAATTTGCTGGTAGGATAGTTGAGCTGTGTGGTTCCTAGTTGACTAGGTGTATGCAAAAAAATTGCACCATTTACATAAATTACTTTCATAAGTTGGATCATTGTACTTGGAGACCCTCGTTTGAATGAGTGCCATTTTGTGAGAAGTCAGCGTGCGTTTATTGCCAAGGGTCTACAACTACAAGGACTTTTTAAAACAAGAAAAGTTCCTTCCTAACTTTGGATCAAGCCAAATGTAAGTTTACAGTCGGATAATTTAAATTGATAAAACTTGTGTATTTGTATTTAATTAATTAGTTGTTGTGTTTTTATTTTTAAGTGGCCGTGAAGTACAGTACTTACATAATTTTAGAGGTGTACTTTTTAGATTGCCATTGTTAATCTAGAACCTTTTAAAGCAAGAAAAGTTCCTTTCTAACTTTAGATCAAGCCAAATGTAAGTTTACAGCGGATAATTCAAAGTAATCAAACTTGTATTAATGAATTTTTTTTTTTATTTTTTAATTTTTAAGTGGACGTGATTTTGCCTAGCTCATTGCATACATTGTAAACCTCTTAGATTTGTGAATTCCAGCCCTAGAGTTTTTGAGATAACATGTGCACATGTAACTTTAGTAATTTGTTATTTGATTTTGTTGTTTTATTGTATGTTCAGAAACCAGAGTGCTCTAAAGCAGTTCTTCCATTTTTCATAGAAGGTGCCAGCTGAGCTCTTTTTGTTTCAATCTAATAAAGTATAAACTTTCCGAAGTTCTAATTAACCACATTAATAGCAATATTGCCTTGAGGTTAAGAAATACCTGCTTCATGGTATTACCATTTTACTCTCAGACTATGATTGTTTGGGGAAGCCCATTTCCCCTGTAGACCAGGAATCAAATACATGATCAGGAAATTATACATTTTGCGGTTATGAGATTCCGGATATTCATGCTTGTAGTTGTCATGCGCATTAAAAATGGCTTTAGAATAAAGTTAAGCATCTACTTTAATTGGCTTAAAGGGATAGTTGAGTATTGGTCAAACTTAACTTTAGTAACCCAAACCTGCACCATTACGGTACAAAGTAATAGTTATAATTTCACCATGCTCGAAAAGTATACACAATTACAAACGACTAAGTAAAACCCCTGTTATCATTCAAAAAGAGCCGTTACAACTCAAGAGGGCGCTATTTACAAAAATCACTGGTTTTAGCCATTTTTCATACAAAATTGTGCATTTAATGTTTTGTTAAAATAATGATTCAATAGAGATATCATCAACGACTTTTTAAAAACCTATTCAGATTTTTTTCCAAGTAGTCTTTAGAAGCATTTTCAATTTCTTTTTCTAAAAAGTCTAAATATCCCCCAGTGATTGCCGGTGAAGAATCTTTTGAATAAAAATATACAACGGATATTTCAGCCGTTTCTGAACCGATTTTGATCAAATAAAGTTTATTCTGTCATTAAAATTGTATGTTCTTTCAAATTTGACAGTCAGTTTTTCATTATCTCACAAAAAAATATTGGGGGGCACTTCGGGAAATACCAATACTCAGCGGTACCTTTAAAATTGTAAATAAATCTTGTTTAATGGGGGACAGCAAATTAGTTTGGTTTTGGTCCTTAGGGCTCAGATTTAAAGAGAATTCATAGCCACAAAATAGTTTGCGAATTAAAGGGATCTAGTAACTTTGTTGACATGTGCAAAAATTGATGAATGGTTGATGCAATGTATATTGTTGTTATCTCATATGTCCACAGGGTATTGTGTGAAACTTTCAAGTCAAATGGACATTGCATGGCCAAGTTATGAGCAAAAATGCAAAGTGATAATCACTAACTCACTGCACTCACTTTGTACACAGTAAGAAAAACTCCGGGAGAGTTTTTCTTATCTGAATACTTTGATCGTACATATCTTTACAACGAAAGGGAAATTTGAAAAACCGAAACCTGTCCCATGATTTTATTGTTAATACGAATACAACAAGGTACGAGGGAACCGCTAGAATGAAAATTTTATTTTGAGGATTTGTGTTACCAAGTCCCTTTAATGTAAATTAATGACGCATAGAAGAGCTGGACAAGTAAGTAAGACCAACTTACATGCATCTTGGGTAGTACAAAGAGTCGCGATCAATCATCATGATCATTTGCAAAGTTGAGATTTTAAAAAAATATGTTGTATTCATCACTTTATTGCACATTAATGCTAGTCAGAAAATATGCGCATTTGAACCAAATTGATTTGGAGCATTTAGGCACATTTTGGGACTTGAGTTTAATCGCATTCATGCAACAACCTCCTGGGCCCCAGGGTAGGAAATATACGGGGGCTGAGGGCAATTTTTGCCCCCTAATTTTCAAAATAGCCCCCTGAAATCAGTAGGTAGCCCCTAAAATTACCATCTAAGGTATTACATTGTATGTGAACATTTTCTGGATATCCATCAGATTGGAAAAGTAGCCCCCTAAAATTAAAAATTAATTCCTGCATTGCTGGGCCCTACTCATAAAACCCCGCTAGCTATTATAGTTCCATGCTTATTTGATGAATTTAGAATGTCAGGAAAACTAATTTAGGAAAAAGTATAAATTGTGAAGTCAAACCTGTCTTTAGGGTCACCTATCTAAATCTGCAATTTAAAGGGCAATGCAACTCAAGAATAGAGTTTATCCTACTTTATACATCGTAATATGCCTGTTATATGTAACATTACTCCGACTCAGATTTCTGCTTTGGAAGAAATATGTGAAAACTCTTTCGGGTATACCGCTATTCACGCGAACACTGGAGGCCGCCATTATTAGATTTGTGCGGACTCTGGTCAATGATATTCACTAATTTGCATTTCAATAGCACCAATTGAAACCATTGACTGAATACTTTTAGATGCTTTCAAATCAGTGACAAGCTTTTTGTTCGGCCTGTAGCACATACGTCAGAGTTTGCAAAGCATGTCGGGTAATTACAAGAACATGGCCGCCGTAAGAATGAGTAAAATGTGGGTATGTTCACGTGAGGATTTCATGGGATCCAGGAGGTCAAAATTGCCAAGTTATATCAAATCAAATGTCTGTTCACCCTCTAAACGATAATGATAACCGAAAGCCATAGTTTCATTGCCCTTTAAGGAACCTGCTTCAATTGGCTACGAATAAGTGAACCCCTAGAAACTGAGTACTAAAACTACTAAAACTATGGGTTTGAAACTTTGAACCTGTATTGTTGTATAAAGATAGAGGTCACCTTTTACCAAGGAGGAAAATTAAACCTCAGGACTTGCTTTTACCACTTGACCAATGGTCTTGTTTGCCTCGGGTGCTCACTATACATTGTACACATAATGTACATACATGTATGTTACATGTAGGTTTGATTATTTAACTTTTGTTTGGAGGTACAGTCAAACCTGTGTTAGTGGCCACCTGTCTATAGCGGCCAACCTTCCTTATAGTGGCCACCAAACCCATTCCCTTGCAGAGGAAAACAATGTCATAAAACCTGTCTAGTGGCCATTTTTCTTGCTTCCCTTGGGTGGTCACTATATGTATGTACACAGGTTTGACTGTACTGATCCATTCTTTATTTTTTTCATATTTTTATTGAGCAACCTGGATAGAAGAAATCTAGACAGAAAAAAAAAAACTGAATAAATTCATGTATTTTCTATTCTAAGTTTGTACATCGGCATGTTTCAGTCTACGAGCTACCCTCATCTCGAACTTCCCTGACAATTCATTATTTCCTGTCATGTAAATAGAAGGGTAGTGATAGACATGTGTTGCGAGCGTGGGGTACAGTTTGCAGGCATCAAGCGATACCAGCAGAAAGTTCTTTTTTTTGGACTCACTTTCTGAAATGATCCTGGTACCATTTTTTTTGTTAGGTTTATCATGCAGGGGCAAAAAAATAGTTTTGCACCTTTTTTAACCTTACCTTTAATATACATATAGAGCTAGAGGATAATTTGATTTTGGTGTGTGTGTCTGATTTATTCTTCATTCGACCAGGAGCAGTCATTTAATAATGACCTCTCTCTGATTTCTCGCAATTTTGATTAATCGGCTGGAAATTATATTATTAAAGTGATCATTGACTTCACTACTTCAGTTGTACAGTTTCTGAATTTCTGGGAACTCGATGTGCTTTAGATGTGTATAAAACATAGGAATTCCAGGGTCCATGACCAAAATAAATGAGCTGTTTTTGCAAATGTTGCTGACTCTATCGATCTTTGTAAGTTTCATGTTTTTACAGACTTTGATTTTGTTTGGTCAGTGGTTTGCATAATTGCATTTGACATCAATGTTATCAAAGGATTACCTTGGGAGCAGACACAGAGTTCACTTCATTTAAATGCCATGGACTTAAAGTTGTAAGGCTGTAGAACACGTCGATTAAAGGGCCATCCTATGTGACTGGCTATATAGCAAAACCTGGCACTTGTCGGTAATTCATGTTTTGAAGAAATGGGCAATTTAAGACTAACAGTATTCACATAATGGGTGTAAAAGATTTATGATTGTAACATTTATTGAAACAATCATATCTTCACCAATTATTGACCATTTTGTTAGAACAAAGCATCAATTGAAAGCTTGTGATGAGGCCTTTCTAATGGTATGAAAATCTACATTTTTAGTTTTACCGACAAGTGCAGAGTTTTGCTATCATTTGTAAACAGGCAATATTAGCTGATTTAACAGCTTTTAAATTTTCTATTTCATGATAAATTATAAGGTTGTTAATTCCTTCTTTCAGCCTTTTTTGCCATCAAAGTACATGTAGGTGACTGTTATTACTTACTGCTCTTTGTGTTGTGTTCAGGATTGAAAACCAGTTGATGGGCTAGTATCTTTGGTATGGTGATAACGATTAATAAGGTCCTTAGCACATACATACCTGTATGAAAATGTTGTTTAATTGTATTTAATTTATATTTTTCTCATACTCATTTTTTTTCTCATCGATACAGTATTAGCACACTAAGGTGATCACGATTGGTAACAAGTTGAGGAGTTACTACGACTTCCTCGAAGACGACGTCGACGAACAACAACCTTCCGCGTCTCGGATGTCAGCGCCAGCCGCCAAAGGGAGCAGCGAGATGGCGTCTACGAATCCCCCCGCCACCGCTAACGGTTCTAACGGCACCAGCGATGCGCCTTCGCCAGCGATGCCGACCCGTAGAGCATCAGTGGACAAGCGCCGCGTCCTGTTCCAGATCTCGGAGGATTCGACGATGGATGAGTCGCCGCCGCTGACGCCTAACAACAGCGGGGAGATCAGTGACGGCGTATTTTCATCGGGGCCAGCTGTCACCGATAATGGTGCCAACGGTACCAACGGTGGAATGCAGAAGTCGAAGAAGTTTGGCAGGTATGTTCCATTGAGTTAACCCACACATTTTAAACCCTATCTAGGCATATTGGGTGGCAGTCTCATGGACGGGTAAATTTAGCCCGGGCTAGCTTTAACCCAGGATTTTATGGAGCGTGGAACTACAAGTTTCAATAGTCACGACTAGGGAGCTTAGTGAGGGCGACCTTGCATCTGCACCAGCTGTCACCGATAATGGCTCAAATGGTGCCAATGGTACCAACGGTGGGATGCAGGGGTCAAAGATGTTTGGAAGGTAGGTTCCGAGTTTTAAAATAACCCTCAAATTAGCCTCATCATGGCAAATTAAGGTACAAGATGGAATTCTTCAGTTTGCCGCAACTTTGCTTAGCGCTATGCATTTGATTGTATACATGTGCCATTAACTTTTCTCATTTAATATGCTAGTAAACATTGGGCAGCTCTCTAAAACTCTTTAATTAAAGTATTTCAAATATCCCTAAAATATTGATTAAAACTTCACAATTAGTATTTTCACAGTCAATATATTGCTAGAGTTATCATGGACGATGTTACAATACAGTGGATCATAACAAAAAAACAATAGTCACTTTGTTAATTTGTTTCATAATTTCAGACATGAATATATCACTGCATTGGTAAAGTACATGTACATGTGATATTCTAAAAAGTAGATTAAAAATGTTAAGAGCATTGTCCTTAATCTAGGTCTATCGAGCTGTTATCAGTCTCAGAGTTTGGCCCCCAAGTGCGAACAAACTTTGGAGCATTGCTATACAAAAACCAATGTGAAGTCCCAAAGAAACTAATAAAGAGAGGGAGAAAGACAGACAGAGAGAGAGAGAGAGGGGAAGAGCATAGGAGAGCAACACAATTAAATCACTTTGCTCAGTTGTATTGGGATAAAAGGTCTACATCAGAGTTATTTATAGAACTCATAAACAATTGAATCTATTTTGAGGCAAGGCCTCATGATAACTGGTCCAGGGGGCAGAGAATTCCATCTATAGATACGATTCTTTTTCTTCGGCAATTGGGTTTAAAAAAAAAAACTAACAGAATAAAACAGTGTCCACTGGTCATTATGTGTCTACAGGCATATTATGAAGTTGCATGAAGGTACAATGTACATTTACATAAATTTAAATTTTTCAGTTTCAATGTTTTATGAATTTGGAAACTATTATGTTTGGTCATTGTGGTAACTTTTTTTTTCTGGTTGAACTTTAAAGTGATCCATTAACTTTGCCAAAATTCAACCAAAATCACTTGTCCAGAGCTTTCTCACTTCTCTTGTAACTTGTTGTTTGGCTAATGGTAACAGAAGAATGAAATGGGTTCTGATTGTTCAAATGCCTCCCTAATTATGGAGATATTTAAGATTGATTTTTAATGCTTCTACAGACGCTTTCCGACAGTTGTCAAGAGTATCCGAGTTTGGATACTCAATTGCCCAATTTGTATCCGAATTTGGATTCTTCACGCGAACGATCAGGATTAAATCTAACATTGATTTACTCTTTTTTTTCACTAGGTAAACATTATTGCTTTTCTATGCAAATCTCACAAGTCATTCTCAGGAATCGTACAATGATTTTGGTATAAATGATTCAAGTCTTAAATATCACTTTTGGGAAAAAGTATTTAGTTAATGGATCACTTTAATGAATAGGTGTGATTTTCTTTGTATCCCAGTTAGATTTAGTGCATCCACGTCAAGTTTATGTGGTTAACTAATGTCCTTCCCTGCTTGAACCTTGAATCAAATAGATGTACAGTATGCAGTTATACATATTTATCCACAATATACATTTATGTTGATTTGTATGGAGAATTTAATCTTGAGACTTGCAATCAATTGTGCTTTTGAAGAGTCAATACATCCACAGCATTGTTAGCTAAAGTGATCCATTAACTTCATATTTAAAAAAAGATTTTTCCTTAAGTGACATCCAAGACTTCAATCAGGTACCATTATCCTTCATCTGAATGATGTGTGGTTGTTTTATGGAAAAGTAACTCTGTTTACCTAAATGGGAATGTTGATGTAAGATAAATTATCACCTACTGCCCATTGATTTTTTACCACAATCGAAAAACTTTATGGAAAGCTTTTCATTTCTATCACAATTATCTCCATAATCAGTGATACATAATTTGAAAAAAAAAAAATAAAAACACAAATATCGCAACAATTAGAGAGAAAACAAATCAAAACCCATTAATTTAATGTTTCTGTTACCATGAGCCAAACAACAAAAATCAGGACACCAAACAGTGATTTTGGTCGAATTGAACAAAGTTAATGGATCACTTTATAAAAAAAAGAATTGGGCACTCAGCTCTGAGAGTCTGAGTGCTAATGTATTCTTTCCACCCCTTATGTTCTCTTGTTCTCTAGCTCTGCTCGAGATGGTCCGAGATTCCCCGCCCTCCATGCCCCCCACCTCTCACACCTGGTGTCCCCCGTTATGTCATTGGTTGAGGATGAGTAAGCCCTTGTGTGCTTGCCTAGCATAGCGTTTCTAGTTCTAGTTCGTATTAATTTGAGCCTCACTGACATTTTACATTTTTTTCAAATTTGTATTTTGCACTTGATTTTAAACATTTAGTTTTAATGCTTTGCTGCAGCCTGCTCTTTTTACTTTTTAAAATTGTCATTGGTTCAGCATGAGTAATTAGTTGTGTGCTTGCCTAGCCTAGCGTTAATAGTCATATAACTTTGTATCATTGACAATTTGTTTGTTTTTCAAATTATATTTTGCACTGTTGCTTTTTGTTTAAACATTAGTTTTAGTGCTTTGCTGCTGTTTTTTCAAATTGATATTTTTGGTTCAGTCTTGCTTAAGTGGTTCTTGTTCTATTTATTGTATTTATGCTTTTAAAATTGACTGTTTTAAAGTGACATGTTTTAATTTTTAGTGCTTGCTGAACACTGTAAAATGTGTATTTATTTTAAACTTGCTTGCCTCAGTTTCTTCCCGTAATGTAGCTCTAAAAATGCAAATGTTGGGCTTTCACATATTTTTTTCCAGTTCAATCTGCATTGTTGCTTTTGTAAGTGTGTTTTTAAAATGTCCTTCTTGCTCGTAGTCTTGCAGTTTTGTTCGATGTGCTTCAATGCCAAATAGTTTTAATGTGCTTCACTGCTAAATGTTGCCTTAAAGTGTTTTTAATTTCTTTCTTTAAAGATTATATATGGTTATGGATGGTTGTCTGTGTATTTGTGTGTTATGTTGTTTGATAAATATGTTTACATTTTATAATACATTGTTCTTCACCATTTTCAATTATTTTTTCTTCTGTTTCAACAATTCTAACAAGTTCAACATATAAGTTTGTATTTAAACAAAGTTTGTAAATTTATGTAGTTTTTGTATACTTTAATTGTGTATTCATTTAATTACTCAATATTTTTCAATTATTTTACTAACAGTTATGTTTCTTACCTTTCAAGATATTTTGGCATTTTCTTTCTTATTCAACAGTGAAGTAATGAAGCAAATTAGCCCCAAAGAGCCCAAAACAATTGTTTATGGGCCAGTAAAACGTCAAATGTTAGTGGCCCAGTAAGATTGATGGTGCTGGTTTGGGCCATCAAAAATGTAAAACTTCCAAAAAATAAATAATGTTAATAACTTCAGTCTTCAAGGCTCATCGATAATAACAACTAAATTTTTATCAAAATGTACAGTATTAATTTGAAAAAGAACTGTTTCAACAATTTTACGAACAAACAAACAGCTTTCCATAGTTGTTACATGTAGGTCCAACTTAGAGTAAAGTTCAACTGAGAATTTTTGTGCAAAACACCCCCGCTGTGGAGCCAAGTATTAACCCCTTGACTACGGGAACTGAGTAGGTTGTGTACAAAGTCTATGGAGATTTCATAAACTCGTAGGGAACAGGTTAACTACATGGGGACTGCACAATTTTGTAGGGAACAGGGTAACCCAGGTTAAACTTAAAGGGTACCACCACCCAAAAATAATATTCTTACTAAAGAAAGGTAACATCTTTAGTATTCCATTCCATCAACAGGTTCACAAAAATATGTTTCCAGAAAAAAAAAATATAATTGGAGAACGCCTCACCATTCTAAAGCATGCGTTCATGCGGTCTGAATTGCGAAGACTGATGTGTGCAGAGCGAACAAATCGCCCGGGATTCTATTGTCTACAAACATACGCGTGAATCGCATTGACGCACTCGCAAAAGTTGCCCGTACGAACCAGGAAATAGTAGTGGTTCCGTAAGTGTTGGAAATTAATTGCTTTGTTTATGAATTACACAACCCTTGGCAAAATGTTGGGTATCTATTTGATATCACAAAACGGTACCAAAACATAATAATGTGTTGTTCTTTGCCTGGTGGTCCCCTTTAATACCTGCACATGTGTAGAAACTTGAAAGCATGGGGAAGAGGCCATATGGGTTGAACTTCCCCTCAACTATTTCCATATTTTGCTTGCTAGCACGTCTTTGACACTTATATCCTGCATGGTACGGTAGTAGTGCTATCATATTTAATTGAATTGACCAATATGTACATGTGCATGTATTAGAAGAGATTAATATGCTGACTGTCATTTTATTTACAAACATTTCTTTGAGTATGGCTTTTGATATATTTAAACAGACTGCATTAAGTTCCCGTTGGACAAACCATTTTATTTTAAGTAAGTTTCATTTGATTTGTTCTAATAACTTTAAAAATCACTAACCAATTAAGTTTGTAGATCAAAATTTACAGATAGCAAATTGCATACTAGACTAGCTTTCTATTATCTCCTTGGTCAAACTAGTTAATTGCATAAATTTATTTTTCTAACTTTGATACAAGAAAATTTAATACTGTATATGGGTGCCATGTCTCACTAAAACTAAAATTGATTAATTGGAATTTTTGTAAGGAAACAAACATTCTTTTATTAATGCAAATTGCAAGTGCATGGTTCTATTGTTATAATCCTGCTTTGCTTCTAAGCTTATTTTCAAAGCTTTATAAATTAGAATGATACTACTTAGTCCAGCATATAATATATAGCACCATCATTCTGCAAATTCTATTCTAAGCTGCATTTATTACTCTGGCTGCATTATCCTGGCTGTAGCTGAGCTGCTTGCAGATGCATCAAGCATGTCAAGGAATACATTCCTACCAGGTACCCATTTACTATGACTGGGTTGAGAGCAGCAATTGTGGATATGATGTATTGCTGAAGGTACATTTGCCATTGTGATGGTTGGGAATCAAACTCCAAACCCTCGTATTGAAAGACAAAGGCCCAAACCTTTATACCATACTTATGTTTTGATTTATATAGCGCCTAATATGAATCATCTCTAAGCACTTTACATTATTACCCCAGTCATCAGACACACAATCGCAATTGATCATGCCACTCTCTCTCAGAAAAATCAGAAAAATATAGGCTTTTAAACACTGTGTACCTATTTTAATGGTCTGTCACTTTGTCTACACCCATTTATAGGGACGTACCAATTTGTCCACTAAGCCCAACGCCAGTATAAGAAATACATTGGGGCTCCGGGTGATTTAGCCCCCGAAATGCCCAAAAGAGCCCCCCCAAAATCATAAAAGAGCCCCCCAAAACTCTTATAAGATCCCCTGGAGCAAGGAAAGAATTAATTTTTAATTTAAGGGGGCTACTTTTTCAATCTGATGGAAATCACAAAATATTTTACATAATACCCTATATTTTAAGGGCTACCTACTGATTTCAGGGGGCTATTTTGAAAATGAGGGGCCAAAGTCGCCCTCAGCCCCTGCTTATTTCCTACCCTGGAGGTAAATTTGCATTGAGTTCAATGCAAAACAAATTTAAGAGTGCTACTTTCATGCAGACGAGCTTTCAAAGTAGCCAGGCCTGAACATTTTTTTTATTCTAGCCCTGCACTACACGAGATCGGATATACTCTGATCCGAAGAACAGTTTCAAAAAGGCCCCTTTTTGGCTTTTTAGGGGCTGATCAAATCACCCTGAGCCCCATGTAATTTTGTGTTTACTGGTGACAGAGGATTAAACTTGTGATTTTACATGTAAGTTGTACAGTATAAAACTAAACAAGCCTTGTTGATATCGGATGAGTAGCTCTCAGTCTCTTACACAGGTGTCTGGTTTCGCATGTGGTATCTCGTTTCAATGATTAATCTTTAACCCAGTGGACGCAATGTCATTTTGCTGAACGTTTGTTCTTCGTAGCCCCCTGACTGCGTTTCCTGAGACCCAGTCCTAAACGGGTTGAACGATGTCGGATCATCCTTTTGTCGTGTACATTTTATACTGACTGTTGACTATGCTGTACATTGTAAACAGATTTACATACTAGTTAATTGATTGTCTCACAAAGTAAACAATCAAAATTCACGTTTCTGTGCATGTCTGCAAAATGCTGCACATATGGTGTTGTCCATGCATTCTATTGAGTAGAGAATTGATGGCGAGAATACACAAACTCATATTTAAGTGTTCCTACAACTGTAGGACACTGTATCATCAGGAAGGACGGATTTGAAATCACGCTAGGGAGACCAAGACTTACATTCGTGAGATACAAGGCCGTATTATCTGGAATATCGGTGACAGAAGTCGGCAGTACATGCTAGAAATTTAAGCCAAAAAGCAGTTTTGGGTAAGTTCCAGAAATCAACTCTTTTGTCCAGACTAATTGATCAGCATGGTTGAAATGGATTCAAGGAGGCTTTATATGGTAAAATCTGAACCATAACATCTTTAAAAGCTGCAATATGAGGACAATTCTGTGCGCACCGCTAGGTTTGGCCTGGAGTTTCAAGGCTTGTTTCAACCGTATTCGCCGGCTGGATTTCTCATGGCTGACCGCTAAAATTCATACATGTGCGTTGTGGTTCGCACACAGGAATGCTGATGAATTACGTCTTTCATCTATAAGTGCTCGTCTTTTGTCATAACATTTTTATTGCTCAAATTGTCAATTTCAAAGCAGTTTTTGTCCAACTTTTTACATTAATAGTTCAGATTATTAATGATGTATTCTTTCACATGGTTGGTGATAAAAGCATACACTGCATTGTTTGTGTGTTTGGCGTTTCCCGCACTACTATTTGGCTTAAAATAATAGAAAATTGTGAAACATCATGAAGGACATGGAGCTTAGAGAGGACCCTGGATTAAATTGTGCACAACATTATTTATTTCTTGAAACAGGAAGTTGATTGTATTTGTACCATATGGTACAATATGTTAGTCCAGATTTTGAAGTGTATGTTTTTATATCATAAAGTAGTGCTGGAACTTCTCTGCAGTATGTGCGCTACCTATACCACCCGGACCCAGAGGATCAATGCGTGGCCAGTCCAGATCTTTCACATGTTTTTTTATATCATAAAATAGCGCTGGAACTACATGTACTCTGCATTATGTGCGCTACCTACATGTATACTACCCAGCGGATCAATGCGTGGCCAGTCAAGATTTTGCAAATGTTTTTTTATATCATAAAGTAGCGCTGGAACTACTCTGCAGTATGTGCATGGCCCTCGAAAACCTGTCTGTCTTGGGACCACATCTCTTCCAAGAAAGACATGTTTGACATGACATGTACCTAAATTTCCCTATTTTAAGTTGCCTATCGCCATGACAACCTCACATCAGGGAATGCACGGTTTTACGTCTGTCACTTCCTGACCTGGCCATAGCATAGCATAGTAGCGTTCATGCCATTTCTATCTATATGTTCTCACCGAAGGCAGGGATAGATTGTGCAGCACAACATTATGTATTACTTGAAGAAGGAAGTTGCAATTTTTTACACTGTACATCTTGGGACCAACCTCTATCCCAAGATGGATTGTTTGACTCAGCATGTACCCTAAACTTCTCGCTTTATCATCTCTGTATCGTCATGGAACCTCCTAGATTGCATTTTTTGTACATCTGTCACTTCCCGACCTGGCAATACTGTAGCATAGCCTTAGTGACATTTCTATAGATGTTCACACCGAAGGCAGGGTTAGATTGTGCAGCGCAACATTATGTATTTCTTGAAGAAGGAAGTTGCAATGATTTTACACTGTACATCTTGGGACAACCTGTATTCCAAGAAAGAACATTTGACTCAGCATGTACCCTAAACTTCTCGCTTTATCGTCTCTGTATCGCCATGGAACCTCCCAGACTGCAGGGTTAGATTTTGCAGCACAACATCATGTATTTCTTGAAGGAAGTTAATTTTACGCTTAAAATCTTTGGACCACCTCTATTCCTAGAAAGAACATTTGACTTGGCATACCCTAAACATCCCAGAGCTTTATAGATTGTCAAGTGTGGAACTACATTGTAGGTTAGTTTGTGCGCACTGGACCAATGTGAATTATACACCATGCGCAAGGTGTTTGGAAGATGGCACCATGCATCTGATTTAGGGACCCAACAAAAAGTTGTCTATCCCCATGGAAACCTCAGCTCAGGGACTGCATTGTTTACATCCGTCACTTCCTGACCTGGGCATACCATAGCCTTCATGACATCCGGATGTTTACAACTGAAAGCGAGGACATGAATGGTTTCAATCAATAAGCCAGTTCGTAGTTACAATCTGCGCATGCGCAATACAAAGGTCAATCGACCCAATGCGGCATTCATCGAATTGAAAGGACTGGATAAGGTTCTTTACTTATTATTCTTGAGTACATCGATTGGAAATTCCTTGTTGCGTAGGTTGATCAATTTTTCTCATGAAAGTAACAAAGGATATCCCATGACAACCATCTGCCACTCTGAACATGACTGCACAGAGTAAAAGCTTTATATCCTACCCATGAATGTAAATTCAATGGTCAAGGGGTCAAACGACCCATATCCGGGCCCCAATGCTATCTACGAACTGGTGTATTAGGACAGTTAGTTTTGTTAACTCTTTAGATACCCTTGGTGACATTTCTAAACCAGATGTTCATATCGAAAGCGAGGAATGGTTTCAATTAGTTTTTTACACTCGGTTAGTTTTGATCCTGTCAAGTTAGTGTGACATAGTCAAGCCTCCACTCTTATCATGTTGCTGTTTGATGCATTTAGCATGTAGGACCTGCATATGTGCAAGTGCAACATTAGCAATAAGATACAAGTATTAATCTGTACAGGAATTATTCAATTAAATATTCGCCAGGTATGTACAGGAATTTGTTTCCATTGATTAAGGTTAGATAGTTTCAACCCTGACATAGATGTTTTATGCATTTGGCATGTTTTACATAGGCTGACTATTGACTGAGTACAGGAAGAGAAGTTGTACAAATTGTTTCAATTAGTGTACATCTAGTTATGGACTGACTATTGAGTGTACACATCTACAGAAGCTCTACATGAATCGTACGTTCTTGCATATTTGTACTCGTACGATAAACATCAAGTGTTCACATTCTTGTTCTAATAGCCATATTTGACTCTTATCTTGGGAAACAGGTAAACAGGACTCATTGATTTCTTAATTCTGGACACAACGATTTGTGGATAACATCAGAAATTGTTTTTTAAAATATGGATTTTAAAACCTGGGCGCAGAATCGTGGATAGCAAGTTTTTTTTAAATTCTTATCGCTCACTGTGAAAAGTGGAATGATGCAAACACTTTGGGGTTCATGTACATGTTTGTAGTCTACTAATATTGGATCAATTGCGGTATTTCAATCACAAAGGCTGAGAGGTAAATGCAAATAATAGTGAAATTATAATAAATGGTTCTCGGTTTACTTTAAACATGCTCTAGACAAATACAGTGTGTCCCAGTAGTTTTTTTTTAAAAATCAAAGAAGCAAAGAAATTATTGGAGATTTTAGAGAAACAACTATTATACACGTACCTGTTTATTAATTCATTGCTCTTTCTTTCCAAGTCATGCTTCAAAATTCAAATGCGTTTCTAGTCTTGTTCTTGATTTTGGTTGTTAGTATCAAGAATTTCTTGATACTAAAACAATGGTATGACATTCAAAATGTTTTGACTTACAGTTACTGTACTAATCAGATTTGTACAAATTGTTAACTTCAATTTTTGTCAACTTTAATCCTAATAACAATTAATAACTAATAACAAATGTTAATTTGTTGTGCTGATTTGTTTAATGTCTGAATTATTTGTTGTTGTTGTTGCTTGTTACATGTTGTACATTTCTTTATGCATGTGTACACATACGTTTCAGTATTATGATTTGAAGCATTGTACACCTTCTCATTTTATTTCTCTTTTGATATGTATTTATTTTTTGTTTATTTATTCATTTTTTTCTTCTTGTTTTCCTTTGCTTACATAATTTATCTTTGCAATGCATTTCAAAAAAATATTTGTATGCCAAATATCTTGAGAGCTTTAATTATTATTATAACTTTTGAATGCATTACTGACTGAGTATGCCCAATAGCAGTAATTCTGATATTGGGTGTATGTTTGTGCTTTACCGGGGCTTGATATTTACAAAGCTTTTCTCTTCACACCCGTAGCATATTTTTTGCATTTTCTTTGCATTTTCTTTGAATTATAATTTAAAAAGTTGTGTATAAAATGAGGAACAATATTGTCATACATGTAGAGCTGTTCAAGTCACATATAACCAAGATCAGCAAAAATCGGATATAATTTAGTTCCGTTTTGTTTCTTTAAAATCCTTGTCCATTCAGTTTATTTGTTTACATTACAAGCACATTTAAGAACCATAAAATATCAACAAAAATGAGAAATGTAATACTAAAAATAAATTATTATGTAAAGCCAAGAATCATACCGGTTCTTGTAAACACTACATGTAACATGCAAATTCCATTAATCTCTGACATGTATACATATAATGTAGACTTTATATAGCCACACTCTTTAACATGACCTTTGACACCTTGTTCTTCATGTACATGTAGCTTTCGCCACAGCATGTCCGGGCTGAACCTGGTGGAGATGGACAACCGTCGTCCCGCCTCGAACCGAGAGTGGCGACAGGGAAGGCGCGACTCAAAGGACTTTTCAGTGGCAACGTCCGCAGAGTTCGTCAATAAATTCGGTGGCAACTTTGTCATAAGCAAGGTTTGTTTCTTCCCTTATTATCTGTGGGTGGTGTTAAGTCAGTTTTCAATTTTTTTTTTTTAATTAATTAATTTTTTTTTTTGGGGGGGTATTATTACATCAGTTTATGTTCAAATTGGTAATTGATTTGATGTTATCATTTGATGGATAGATGATGAATATTTTTATTTGGTCTTCGAACGTACAAAATGTTTTAAAGAAATATGTCACCCATTGGCAAAAGAACACAATTTATACAAACAAATAAACAATTACATGTACATGAACACTAACATATATACGGTATGTACATGATTTTTGTATGTTACCAGGTACTGATTGCCAACAATGGTATCGCCGCTGTCAAGTGCATGAGGTCGATCAGACGATGGGCCTTTGAGGTCTTCAGGAACGAGCGGGCCATCCGATTCGTCGTCATGGTAACCCCAGAGGACCTTAATGCCAATGCAGGTAAACATATCTCGGAGTGATGTGGTACGTACATGTACGTACAGTTGTATAGCTGTACAGTGGTGTTCAGAATTATTTCAACACCTGACCAATCTGAACAAACCAGAGATTGTTGCATTAAAGTTCTTCCTAGTTCACAACTATTTATTTGTACAGAATAATAGCTTCGAAAGTTATTATTCTTCTGTAATAGATTACTTTAATCCAGATGATTTGCATGATGTAAATCCTGGAATGGACCTTTGAAAATATAATTTTCTGTGTACAATCATCAGAGTACATCAGGATGGAAGACAGTTACATTCCCGTCCCCGGTGGGACCAACAACAACAACTACGCAAACGTTGAGCTCATTCTGGACATTGCAGTCAGAATGTAGATAATTGTAGTTATTTTGATTGAGAACTCGGGCTGGAATATTGACTAAAATGGAAATTTGAATGTAATAATAAGGGTAATAACTTATTTATTTGGTTTGCAAGTCCACTTTTACGGTATCGTTCTTCTTTGTAATCTTTGTAATTATCAGAATACATCAGGATGGCAGACAACTACGTCCCCGTCCCAGGCGGGTCTAACAACAACAACTATGCCAACGTTGAGTTGATTCTGGACATTGCAGTCAGAATGCAGGTAGAAGCTGTGTGGGCGGGTTGGGGACACGCTTCAGAGAACCCTAAACTACCAGAGATGCTGCACAAGAGTGGCATCGCATTTATAGGTAAGTTTTTTGCCGGACTAATTGTCATGCATGCATCACCTTAATTTCAGCTCATTTTGGGCAAATGTTTGGACAAAAGGGTGGGGACATGCTTCAGTGAACCCAAATTTATCTATGATAATTGGGTTAATTGGATTCTCGCAATTCTAATTTCTGTTTCACCTAAGAAAGCCATGATGTTGCAAGCAAGCAAGATTCAATGGGTACTATTTTGTTATTTTTCGTTTTAATACATAGTTACCACAAGAAAAGTGGCCACTGTAAACAGATGAGGTCTATCTAACAGCTTCCATATCATTCTGTGCCTCTGCAGGGGATCACTTTTCATTGCCACTATAGGCAGGTTGACTACAATAGACAGATGGACCTCTATAACAGGTTTGACACTATGTTTTCGTAATTTGTTTAATTCCCTCTTGCAGGACCGCCTGAGAATGCCATGTGGTCGCTAGGCGACAAGATCGCATCCTCCATCGTTGCCCAGAGCGCTGGGGTGCCGACCCTGCCATGGAGTGGAGACGGTCTCACCATCGACTGGACAGAAGACGACGCCAAGGAGGGCAAGATCATCACCATCCCGGATGAGTTATACCAGAAGGGATGTGTGCAGGATGCTGAAGAAGGATTAAAGGTAGGAGACGATTTTTCTTTAACTCTCCATCTTTACATCTTGTTGTTGAGAAGGGAAGGTCTAGTTATTGATTTGCAGAGGATGACGCCAAGGATGGCAAGATCATCACCATTCCGGATGAGTTATACCAGAAGGGATGTGTGCAGGATGCTAAAGAAGGATTAAAGGTAGGAAACGGTTTTTAATTTGACTCTATAGATCTATTTGTGTTGTTGTCGAGAAGGGATGGTCTGACGTTTGATTGGACAGAGGATGATGCAAACATGGTAAGATCATTGCCATTCCGGATTAGTTATACCAGAAGGGATGTTTGCTAGACACTGAAGAGGAATTAAATGTAGGGAACCGTTTTCCTTCAACTCTTTAGATGGTTTGTTTCTTGATATAGTTGTCTTGTTGTTGAGAAGGGATAGTCTTGCTATTGATTGGAAAGAGGAGAATGTGAAGAAGGCAAGATCATTGCCATTTCGGATGAGTTATACCAGAAGGGATGTTTGCTAGACACTGAAGAGGAATTAAAGGTAGGGAACAGTTTTCCTTCAACTCTTTAGATGGTTTGTTTCCTGATATATTTGTCTTTTTGTTGAGAAGGGATAGTCTTGCTATTGATTGGAAAGAGGAGAATGTGAAGGAGGCAAACATCGTTGCCATTCAGCTTTTGTCTTTAGGTTTATTTTTGACACCTTTTTCCCAATCCAATCTAAACAGAATTAAGTGATAACCTAATTGTGATTTCTATTCACCTTGCAGGCAGCTGAGAGGATTGGTTTCCCCGTGATGATCAAGGCATCAGAGGGAGGCGGAGGGAAAGGCATCAGAAAGGCGGAGGAAAATGATGATTTTGCAACCCTGTTCAGGCAGGTCCAGAACGAAGTGCCGGGGTCACCCATATTCATCATGAAGCTAGCCAAAAGGTAACTGGTCGTTAGCCCATCCCCATAAATACCCAAAAGAGTCTTTAAAAATGAACGAAGAGCCCCCATAAATTTGCATAGATTTCTATTCAAAACTTAGAGTGCTACCCTGAAAGATAATGCCATGGTGCAATTTTCAGAACTGTTCAGAAAAAAAGGAGGATTTTGCAACCCGTTATATTAAGATTAATTGATATAATTATGACAAAACTCCAATGATGATTATCCTAATTATATATTTGCGATTACTTTACGTTTAGTGCACGTCATTTGGAAGTCCAACTTCTCGGAGACAAGTACGGAAATGCCATCTCTCTGTTCGGCCGTGACTGCTCAATCCAGCGCCGTCACCAGAAGATCATCGAGGAAGCGCCGACAACCATCGCCAAGGACGAGATCTTCCGGCAGATGGAGAAGGTACTGAAATTGTATTCTTGTAATTTTGGATTTGTGTATTAAGTCCCAGATCACAATTTGCAAGTAATTCCCATATAAGAATAATATCCCAAGTTGCATTACACAAGTTTCAATACAGCTGTTCAGGGTGGTCCGATAGTCCAGGAAAAGAATGTGCAAAATTTTTAGATAAATTAACTAAAAACAAAGACCTACCTGTTCCTTGTTATTTGTCTAATCCCACCATCTCGTAGAACCAAATGATGAATTAGTTTTTACAATATTTAACAATGATTTGTCGTTCAGGATGATCCAATATTCCAAGATGGTGGGCTATTTGAGTGCATAGAGTGCTGGAACAGAGAAACTGTCTAAATCTGTCTTGAGACTGTGCTCAAACAAAGACCAATGACAACATCCTTGTGTCTGATTTCAATATTTACCATATTCTCTCATACTTGAGTCCCTTTAAAGGGACTTAGTAACATTGTCCAAATCCTCAAAATAAAATTGTAATTCTAGCGGTTCCTTTATACCTTGTTGTATTCGTATTAACAATAAAATCATGGGACAGCTTTCGGTTTTTCAAATTTCCCTTTCATTACAAAGATATGTATGATTGAAGTATTCAGATAAGAAAATCTCCGGGCGAGATTTTCATCCCTGTACAAAGTGAATGCAGTGAGTTGGTGAATATCACCCAATATCACTTTGCATTTTCGCTCATTACTTGGCCATACGTTGTCCATTTGACTTGAAATTTTCACACAATACCCTGTGGACATATGAGATAACAACAATATACATTGCATCAACCATTCATCAGTTTTTGCACATCTCAACAAAGTTACTAGATCCCTTTAAGATTGCTATCTGACTGCTAAAATCCAAATAATACTGGTAATTACCCATACAAAATGTATATATGGAAATGTGGAAATTGTGCACTTTGTGTGCGGGATTGATAGAAGTGTGTATCCATTCAATGGGGTAATAATAATAGCGCTTAGAGGCTCTTTGTAATTTGCGCTCTATACATTTCTATTATTATTATATGCCCCCTGCAGTCAGCCCGGAAAACCTGTTTGCACATGGGAGCCGTATGAAACCCTGCAAACCAAATAAATGAATGAATGAATTGAGAAATTAATTGTGTAAAATGTTTAAATCATTATTATCCAGTCTGCAGTTCAATTGGCCAAGATGGTGGGGTACGTGAGCGCAGGAACGGTCGAGTACCTGTACAACGACGAGGACGGCACCTTCGCCTTCCTGGAGCTCAACCCCCGTCTGCAAGTGGAACATCCCTGCTCGGAGATGGTCGCCGGCATCAACCTCCCCGCGCTCCAACTTCAGGTACTTTGTGCTTGGTAACATTTGACCTTTCAGTCATATCATATGTTCCTACGATGCTTCAATTATACAGTATGACTTAATCAAGAATATTTGGATAACTGTTTAGCCTAATTAACACATGTTTAATGTATGAAGAATTAGAATTCAAGAGACATTTATGCACAGTAATGGTAAGATGAAGATGAATCAAGCAAAATCCTGCTGTAAACTGCTTATCTACTAACAAAATTGCCAGTGTAATAAAATGAGTCGGTGAGGAGGCAAGCTTTCAATCCGATCAGAAGCTTTGTCAGGGCCAAGAAGGAAAACAAAGAGGAGTGTTTGTCTGATGCCTTGTAAAGTTCTTCTAAAGAAATGGATTACAGAGATAGTACAGCTTTGGTCACACAGAATTTTAGTAACTAAAACTTGTAATTTATCATTAAAAACTAACAGGTATATTCAAGGATGCTTGAATGGTAGTAAAACATTAACGGTTAAGTTACAGGGCTGTTTTTATTCACAGAGCAGCCATTAACACAAGAGGGTGCCCTCTTCAGACACCTCGAGTTTTAACAATTTTGTTTTTATGGGGAAAATGTGAAGGTGATGTTTGGTTAAAATAAAAAAAAAAAAATATATATATATATATTTTCAAAAATGTGCGTCATTTTAAAATACAGTCATGTCTTTCCTTAATTTTAGCTCTTCAAATGTTACACTTAGTTTTTCATTACCTCACAAAAAAATATGTTTCTCAAAGCGCCCTCTAAACCAAAACTGAACTATCCCTTTAAAATAAAAAAAACTATTTTTATATTATTTTGCTTTCTTGTTGCCTCAACAGGTTGCCATGGGGGTCCCCCTACATCGCATCAAGGATATCAGGCTCCTGTACAGTGAGAGTCCCTGGGATGACTCGCCCATCGACTTTGACAAGTGAGTATTAAACTAATAATATATATAGTGTAGTCTTTGTATAGGGACTACCTAAGGGAAACAAAGATGGCCAGGTGACCTTTATTGATGGGTTGCATCACATTACTTTTCCCTACAGGGGGTTGGTGGTCACTGTAGGCAGGTTGACTGCTATAGACAGGTGACCACTAAGGTTTTTACTGTAATATTAAAGGTATCTTATGGATAACATCCAAAAGATAAACAATGGCAACGATTTGTTATGTCTGAGCCAATTATACTGAGTTCCTACATATTCAGTCTTTAGACTGAGATTTTATATTTTCCATCATGCTCATGATCTGAACTAAGTTCTGACAATTACCTCATAGTTTTGTCAGACAGCGGGTAATTGCATCTTAGATAATATCTGAAAATGTGTTTACTTCATTTGAATATTGATTGCTTAATGAAATTGACAATAAATAAGTGCATTTTGATTGCATTTCTTTATAACAGCCCTCCAGTACCACCAGTTCCCAAGGGCCATGTGATCGCCTGCAGGATCACCAGTGAAAATCCAGACGAGGTACTGTATTCTTGAAACAAATCCTTAATTTTAGTTTATAGTGGAGAATCAATAATGGCTCTTCCGTTATTAGAAATGGTCCTAACTTTTTTCGTTGAGTTCATTTGAAGAAAATTCTGGCAAATTATCCCTTTTATGTCAGTATTTATTTATGGTAGAACTGTTATCTAGTGATGAAGTTGAAACGTTACATTTGAAATGTATTGATGGATGAATTCTGGCATCTCACCTGGATAAATAAATGACAACTAGTATATTGTGTAATAATGAAAATTGCGCCTATCACACACACTCACACTATAACAAAGTCATAGCCATACCCAGATATATTTTTACAATATAAATTATTGTTCTTCGTAATGTTTTCCAGGGATTCAAGCCAAGCGCAGGAACAGTTTCTGAGCTCAACTTCCGTAGCAACAAGAACGTGTGGGGATACTTCAGCGTGGCTGCTGCGGGCGGTCTGCACGAGTTTGCTGACTCCCAATTTGGTCACTGCTTCTCGTGGGGAGAGGATAGGGAGGACGCAAGAGAGTGAGTTTTCAAGGAGTTTTGGTGATGAGGAGGAGGATGATGATGCTGCTGCTGCTGATGATGATGATGATGCTGATGCTGATGCTGATGCTGCTGCTGCTGCTGCTGATGATGATGATGATGATGATGATGATGATGATGATGATGATGATGATGGTGGTTATGGTTATGGTGATTTTTGTGGTGATGGCGGTGTTGGTGGTGATGATGATTGTAGTGGTGGAGGTGGTGATGATGATGACGATGCTGATGATAATGGTGATGATGATGATCTTGGTAATAGTTATAAAGATGACCACTGTAATGCTGACTTTGATGGCAATAATTATAAAAAGGACGACAATAGTGATCATGATGCTCGGATATTGCTGATGATTATTATGACAGAATACAATAACGATGATGATCTTGCCAGTAATAGAGATTTTAATGATCACCATTATCATTTTAATTATAGGAACATGGTTGTTGCGTTGAAGGAACTCTCAATCCGGGGTGACTTCAGAACTACAGTAGAGTATCTGATTATGCTGCTGGAAACCGACTCCTTCCAGAACAATAATTTCGACACGGCATGGCTGGACAAACTCATTGCCGAGAAAGTACAGGTAACTAGTAACATTGTCAAAATCCACAAAATTTACTTAAAACTCTAGCAGTTCTCACATACCTTGTTGCATTCGGTATACCTAATAGAAGCATGGAACAGGTTTTGGTTTTCCAAATGTTTTTTTTTTTTTTTTTATTATTAAAATATGTATGATTGAACTGTTCGGATTTGAAATTGTCTAGTGGACAATTTTAACTTTGTACAAAGTCAGTGCAGTGAGTTAGTGAATTTCACTTTGCATTTTCGCTCATTATTCTGTCAAACAACATTCTTTCATCATTGAATCTTCACACATCACTCAGTGGACATATCAGATCACAGACATACGCATTTCATTAACCAATTGTCAGTTGTTGCACATTTCAACAAAGTTACTAGATTCCTTTAAATGGAAGGCAAATGCTAGCACTACTGTCACTGATAAGTGCATAGTTTCGGTTTCTTGTAGTGGTAAATATATAATTCCTTTTGGGTATCACTTATAGTGGAAATTATCAATGTTTTTGAGTGGTAAAAATATAATTCCTTTTGGGTATCATTTAAAATGGATATTATCAATGTTTTTGAGTGGTAAAGATATAATTCCTTTTGAGTATCACTTATAATGGAAATTATCAATGTTTTTGAGACCACTATCATCTGTTTTTTTTGTTTTGTTGGTTAGGCTGACAAACCAGACCCAGTTCTAGGAGTGCTCATCGGGTCGGTCCACATCGCCGATTCCTCGATCCAGGAGAATTTCTCCAACTATCAAAACAACCTGGAAAGGTAGGTCATATTGATGCAGGGCGTCGTTTCACAAAGATTCTAAGTTGAACTTAACTCCAAGTTGGACCTAACGATTATGGAAAGCCATTTGTAGTCTTAGGTCATATTGATGTAGGGAGTGTTTTACAAAGATTCTAAGTTGAACTTAACTTTTAAGTTGGACCTAATGATTATGGAAAGCCATTTGAAGTCTACGGCCATATTGATGCAGGGGGTTGTTTTACAAAGATTCTAAGTTGAACTTAACTCTAAGTTGCACCTAACTATTATGGAAAGCCATACGTAGCCTCAGAATAAAACATATTCAAAAGCAAGAATGCAAGTTTTTTTTTTACATCAAGAACATGGAATCTCCTTGATAATAGAAAATATTATTACGATTTTAATCAACATTTTATGCCTTTTATCCCATTCCCTTCAAGTTTTTGAAATCCCAATAGAGCTTGTACACAACCCACCCGGTTCCCGTAGTCAAGGGGTTAAAAGACCCTTTCCAACAAAATTAAGTCAATTTACACATTTACATAAAGACATACAATCTCTATCTGGTGTTGACAGGGGCCAGGTCCTACCGGCAAGCACGCTGAGCAACGCGCGAGAAGTCGACCTGATCAACGAGGGTTACAAGTACGTGGTTGACGTGACCCGCCAGGGACTCACTAGCTACCATCTATGCATGAACAAGTCGACGGTAGAGGCCGAAATCCATCGCATGCCTGACGGAGGATTGCTGATCTCGTACGACGGGAATAGTTACACCACGTACATGAAGGAGCAAGTTGATAGGTGAGAGGATTGTGTTCAATTTGTTGAGGATGATAAGGAGGAGGGTGATGATGATGGTTGGGATGAGGATGATAAGATGGCAATAACTATGATGAAAGTGATCATGACATTAATGAGAATGGTGAGGAGGATGATTATAATGATGATGGGGATCCTGATGATGAGGAGCAATATAGAATGAATGTAATGATAGAAGAAAACTGACCTTAAATATAAGTATAATGATTTAATTCAAACATAATTATTCAAACAAAGCTTTGAAAAAGTGTCTTTGTGGCTCGATGGTTTAGTACCAGTCTAACAATACAGAGGTCTCTGATTCAATTCTCTTGAAGCCCTTTTTTCTCGTTTTTTTCATCATCCATTGTCGAATCCAAATACTCATCTCTCACTTTTTGTTGCCATAGTTACCGCATCACCATCGGCATCCAGACCTGCATCTTTGAGAAGGAGAACGACCCGACGGTCCTGCGCTCCCCGTCGGCCGGAAAGCTGATCAACTTTGTGGTGGAGGACGGAGGGCACGTGTATGCCGGCCAGCCCTACGCCGAGATCGAAGTGATGAAGATGGTGATGAGTTTACGCGTCAATGAAACTGGATGGTGAGGAAATTGTGTGCTACTATTTAAGCTTTATAGCTGCATTTAGCTTTTACACTGGCAATTGTGAAGATGATGAAGATGATAATGGGAGGTAATATTGGTGATAATGGCGCATTGGTGAAGGTGTCGATGGTGACTAAATTAAGAACATGCTGATTAAGAATCATGATGACGATCATGATAATGATGATTGTTAAAAACGCTTTTCATGGATGTGATGACATTGATTGAATATGGGGAATATGTTTAAGCTGCTTCTAATAAAATGCTTGTAGTACGAGAAAACTAAATTTCAAAATTCAAAATGTACTTATCTCTGTTTTCTTTGTTTTCCTTGCAGTATTCACTATGTGAAGAGACCAGGAGCAGTACTAGAGCAGGGCAACATGGTGGCCAGACTAGACTTGGATGACCCAAGCAGAGTCCAGAAGGTAATTAAAGAAAAAAAAGACATCATTATGAACCACTCATGTTATAATGAGGTAATAATAGTGATGCTCTGTGAGCGTCGAAAGACGGAACGTGCGCTATTTAAGTAGCCACCATTATTATTATTATTATTATTCCAAATTGTGGGAAAAAGCACATGTTTAGAGTAAAAATATGGAAACTCAGGAAATTGTTTTCTTTCTAAATTCTGTAGAGGGGCATCGGAGTTGAAAGCAGAATTCAGTAAAACTCAACAATCTGTTTAGGAAAACCAAGATAACATCAGAAAATGGTCTCCTTTTCATTCATTCTGTTAATTCTCTTAATTCAAATCAACAAATTCTTTTTTTTTTACTAGGCCCAACCTTTCACAGGCACCTTCCCCGCCCCAACCAACTCGCACCTCAAGGGACTGAAGCTCAACCATGAATTCAGGAAGACCAAAGAAGCAGCTGAAAGCATCATGAATGGTTACTGCTTGCAAGAACCACACTTCATCAAAAAGGTAAGCGCAATTATTATGCTATTGAGTACACTATCACCCTTTACTTGTTTGCAATTGTTTTATAACATTATAAAGTGCTTTTCATTAGCTTTCATTTAATAGCAAGTGAACGAAAATTCAACAATATTTAGCAGAGTGGTGGTTATATTTTATATTTTGAGCACATATTGAATTAAATGCTGAGGCTAGAAACTTTGGAAGCACAAATCAAATCTCTCTTCTCAGAGGCAAAATTCAAAATTTGAGATTTTTCTGCAAAAAATGGTTGTCAATACATCCCAGAAAGGTTTTCCAAATAACTTTTAGTTTTCTGTCTGTTATTTTATTCTGTCTCTATTAATGACTTATGACCTTTGACCTTTCAGTGCAATGAGTTTGACAGACCGTCTGATGTCTGCTCTCTGTGACCCCGCCCTACCCCTGCTAGAGATGGTAGCATCTGAGAAAGATTACCCAAGTGTCTTAGTTCGTTAATTCTGTCTCTATTAATGACCTATGACCTTTGACCTTACAGTGTAATGAGTTGACAGACCGCCTGATGTCTTCGCTCCGTGACCCGGCCCTACCCCTACTAGAGATGGTAGCATTTGAGAAAGATTTCCCAAGTGTCTTAGTTCGTTTATTCTGTCTCTATTAATGACCTATGACCTTTGACCTTTCAGTGCAATGCGTTGACAGACTGCCTGATGTCTTCGTTCCGTGACCCGGCCCTACCCCTGCTAGAGATGGTAGCATCTGAGAAAGATTTCCCAAGTGTCTTAGTTTGTTTATTCTGTCTCTATTAATGACATATGACCTTTGACCTTTCAGTGCAATGCGTTGACAGACCGCCTGATGTCTTCGCTCCGTGACCCGGCCCTACCCCTACTGGAGATGCAGGAGATGGTGGCTAGTATATCAGGGAGAGTGCCTAGCGCAGTGGAGGCAGAGATTCGGAGACTCCTCAACAACTATAGCAGCAATATCACATCAGTACTTTGTCAGTTTCCGAGCCAACAGGTAAGATGTTATGGAAGATAGTGGTCTAGTCTGTTTGGTAAATGCTATTAAATTCACATCTTCTACTGTTTCAGTTTTAATGGTTTTTATAAACCCTTGATTACTATTATATTGCATACATTCTAAGTCTTCCTATTTCTTGTAAAGTTGTTTCCTCGTGAGGTATTTTTTTTGTATGGAGCAATATTTGTATGACATCTTTTTTTTCCATCTTACAATGAAAATACACTGCCAAGAACCATCTATATATCATTAAAATTTGAATGACAGCTTTGCAAATGTCTGAAAGTGCCATTAGTTCAGCTATGCTTAGGAAGATGGGAGACATGGATACATTCTTCATGCATTTTGTGGAAAAGAATTTAAGAATAATTTCACCCTTACTAACTCTTGAAAAGGAACTGAGGACAAACTTGAATTAGTTCTTCCTACTAAGGAACTTGTCACTGTACTTGTACAATCTATTTCACCATTGTGTTTTATCTTTTCTTGACAGATTGCTAATGTTCTGGATCGCTATGCAGCTACGCTCCAGAAGAGGACAGACAGGGATACCTTCTTCATGCACACTCAGGGAATAGTTCAACTTGTGCAGAGGTGAGAGATGTGCATTGTGCATTAAAGCCACACATCATTTTTAGGAAACCCCTCCCCAACAAAAAATGTCAACGGATTTGGTAACATTGTTATAATCCACATAACTTACGTAAAACTATAGCAACTCTGGTATACCTCATTGTGTTTGTATTACTAATAGAAACAGGTTTTGGTTTTCTAAATTTCTTTTTAGTTATTCATGATTGAAGTGTTCAGATTAGAAAGTGTCCTTCGGAGAGAATATCACACCTCAGTTTTCGCACATGTATGCAAAATTACTAGATCCCTTTAATAGACATTTTCTAATTATTTCATATCAATTTCTCTAGATATCGCAACGGTATTCGCGGCCACATGAAGGCCATCATCCAAGAGCTTCTACGTCGCTACCTGGAGGTAGAGAAGCGTTTCCAGGTCGGACCGTTCGACAAGGCCATCCAGGCGCTCAGGGACGAGTTCAAGGGAGACATGACATCCGTCTTCAACATCATCTTCTCCCACTCGCAGATCCAGAACAAGAACAAGATGGTCGTCGACATCATCGTAAGTTAATAGCCCATTTATTTGATAATTTAAATTGATGTTTATCAAATTATGGTCATGCTTTCGCAAACAAATTTAACTATGCTTTTATTTGATTTTAATCATGCTTTCAATTTATTTACAAAGTAAGATAATGCTTGTTCAATCATTTTAACTTTATGACGATACAATTTAATTAAAATTGGAGAGAGAGAGATTTTTAAAAGATGAAAATAATTCAACCACTTCATTAACATCATTGGAAATTAATTATGTGAACTAGCGTTTATATTTCACCTTTGGTCATAAAAAATAAGAATGTATTAAAGCCCTAATTAAAGCATGTTCCAAAATTATTTTTCTCAGGATCGTCTGAGCAGCCGCGAGTCTGGCCTGACCGACGAACTAACAGGCATTCTCAGCGAGTTGACCACGTTGAACAAGACAGAGAATTGCAAGGTTGCGCTGCGTGCCCGCCAGGCCCTGATCGCTGCCCACCAACCATCCTACGAACTCAGGCACAACCAGGTCGAATCGATCTTCCTCTCGGCCATCGACATGTACGGCCACCAGTACTGCCCAGATAGTCTCAAGGTTTGTATAGTTAAATCTCTGTTCCCTGTTCCCGTTTATATTCTGATATCCCCTTAGACTTTGTACATAGCCTTCTGGGCCCTGATTCTCGCCCGTCAACCGTCTTACGAACTCGGGAACTTCCCGATAGAATTCATTTTCCTTTCAGCCATAGACATGTACGGCCACCAGTACTGCCCGGATAGTCTCAAGGTTTGTAGTTAAATCTCTAAGAATTCTTAACCCGTTCGGGACGGACTGATTTTGCTACGAGATGTATTCTCCATAGACCAAAGCCCAAATATTTTCGGGACCAGTCCTGAACGGGTTAACCTACTAAATTTTGCAATCCCCATAGAGTTTAATACAGGGCCCAATGAGGTTCCTATAGGCAATGGTTAACTTCCCTTCAAGATTCTGAGATTCCTGCAGACTTTGTACATAGCCCTCCAGGTTTTGTTAATCTAATGCCTTGTTTTGTTGCAAACTGTTCTCTTTGAAAAGCACTTTTGCCATTTGTTATGGAATTTGGTGGCCATTTACAAAGTCAGGTTGTCTAGATAAAAAATATAGGAAAGGTCTTAATTGGTACATTAAACTTTTCTTTGTTGGCTTTTTCCAATTTGATTAAATTATTAATAAAATGACATGTATTGAGAACAGAGCACTACATCAATACCTGTCAATAATGTTATGTTTGCATATTTTTTCCCCCTCCAGAAACTGATCATGTCTGAGACGACCATCTTTGATGTCCTGCCAGACTTCTTCTTCCACATGAACAATGTCGTCAGACAGGCAGCACTAGAGGTAAACTATGATTCAGTTTCTAAACTGCCGTGAACTGGTTCAAGGCGCCCTTTTTAATTTCTTCTTCCACATGAACAATATTCTGACTTGCATGTAGTTTCTTAAGGTGTCCTAAACTGCTATGAACTGGTTGAAGGTGGCCTAAACTGCACATTCTGTTTAATTTGTTTCATGAACAATGTCTCCAGACAGGCAGCACTTGAGGTAAAATAACAATGATTTAATTGTAGTTCCTAAACTGCCCTGAACTGGTTAAAGGCGTCCTAAACTGACCTTTCAATTTCTTCTTACTTACACGTAGTTCCTAAACTGCCCAGAACTGTGTTTATGCAGCCTAAGCTGCCCATTCAATTTTAACAATTTTGAAAGATAGGCAGCACTTTTAGGTTAAGTACTGATGATTGAGTTGATATCCTAAACTGCCCTGATCTGGTTTATGGCGCCCTAAACTGCCCTTTCAGTTTCTTCTCTTACAGTATATCAGGGTTCAAAATTAGCAGAGGCTTGTTGGCTTAGGGCCACTAAAACTTAGCTCTGGGCCACAAATCTTTCATTAAAGCCACATTCTACTTGCTATAATGGGCAAGCAAGTATAACTTATTTTAAATGTATTTCCTGGTTTTGGGCCGTCAGACTCAGGTTTTGGGCCGCTAACAATGAGAAATCTTTGTTTAACTTGCCTGACGGGGCCACAAGAAAAAATGGTAATTTCGAGCATTGTCTACATGTACATGTATGTGAACAATGTTGTAACACAGACAGCACTTCCTTTCTTCTCTGTACTGTAAAGAGCACAATGGTTATAACATTTATTCTGCACTGTGTTATTTTTACTTTTTGAATGATATCAATTCATTAACAGGTGTATGTCCGACGAGCCTACATCACCTTCGACCTCAACGGTCTTTAACACGCTATCAGTGGACTCTGTATTGTATAATGGCAGAATAGCAGTCACACCTTCATTTTATGTGTACATTGTCTCTTTTTTCACTTTATTTATTGAACAATTTTTAATTTTTTTTGAATAGGTGTATGTTCGACGTGCCTACATCGCCTACGACCTCAACTGCTTGCAGCACAACATGCTCTCCAGTGGACTCTGCATCGTGGAATTCCAGTTCATGCTCCCGTCCTCTCACCCCAACAGGTAAATGGAATAGTCCAAAATTACATCAACTTACTAACTTTTGCGCTGTGCATGAATGAAATTTAATATTCAAATGAAATAAAATGTCTGGGGGAGTGCATTATGTGTATTTTATTCTAACATGGTTTCAGAGAGTAAAAGGCATGGTACAATTTATGCAATTTTTGTTCAAGCCCATTATAAAGACACCTTTAAATTCAATATTCAACAATTGTTGGGGATTATCATACAAACGGGGGAACATTGGAAGCGTGCATGAGACATGTACATGTATATTACAGTATTCCCTCCCTTATCTCAGTCCACCAACTACAATGTGGTAACATGGTTTGGTTATTGAACAGAATATAATTGTTATTAAAGAATGTATGAATTTGTTTGTGTTGGGTCATCCTTCCATTTATCCAGTGGGTCCAGTGTCCTATAATGTACTGTTTTGTTAAATCTAACAAAGTTTATATACTAGACTTGTGAATAACAATATAAACATAATGTGATGTTTCTTTAAAAAAAAATTTCTGTATCTTCCTTTTCAACCATTGTGCAAATCATTAGCCCCAATATGCTTCATAATGCAGCGAGTAATCATTTATGTATGATATATTGTGTGATCAAAAATTTTGCAACATCAATTCATATGCCAGCAAATGGTTTGCTGTGGAAAACAAATTATATCAGTTGCAGAGTGTGTATCTACATTAACTCGAGCAATGTACGTCTTTATACGCAAGTCTTCATCAAGGCTTCATTGTCATTTCATGCAAAGAAACCAACCAATAACGAAGCATGATGATTAACCTTACAAAGATAGAATTTTACTTGTAGATTAAATTGGCCCTTCTCTATTGATGTTATAAAATATATTAATACAATTTCCAAACAAAACAAGCTTGTAGTAACAGTCACTGTTGACTACATCCTTTATGTACAGGGTTAGGTGGTGTTTGGTTCCGTAAATGAAAATAATATTGATACCGATTACTTGTTTTTTTTAAAACAAAACTCTGAAATCAAGGCAGATTTTTGATATGTTTGAAACGTGTTCATCAACAAATCTTTAATGAATTCTTGTAATGACTTTAGTCCAGTAACTATGGCATGTTATGGCTTGCAATATACAGAGTTTATTTATGTGAATATACATTTTCTTGATATTATTGAAAACAGTAAGAAAGCTCCTGTCATAAAGACTCGCCGGTATGTTTCAATTTAAACTTTATAGCCTGAAACTTGTTAGATACTTTTGGAATGCGTTTCCCCATGAAATTAAGTTACATTTTTTGATAGAGTTTCTGCTTTTAGTTTTAGCCTGTTATGTTATTTTATTTGCTGTTATTTTTATTTATTTTTTTACTTTTTATTTTGTTGACTGCATTGGACTAACAATGACATTTGGATTTTAATTTGGTTGGTACTATCAGTTCTTTTACAGGATATAGCAATGATGTTACTGCATCAGAATGTATAACATTTAGTATTTCCCCCAATCCCCTCATAACATGGGTCACACTATGCAGGACATTTAAAAGTTATGTATCGTTTTGTCAGTCCCATGCTTGAGTAAGTAAATATTGACATCTGTGCATTAAACTATATAGCACCGTTCCAGTTTATTTTTTGTTTCTCTCACCCAATAAATAAAGTAAAATTCAGTAACAAATTGTAATGCAAATGCCAAATCTTTCTATGATTTCATTTAACATTTTGTTTTCCATCCCAAAACAAGGTTTGTCCCAACCTCTGCTGTATTCTTTTTATTTGAAGGTACAATGAATATGAATGGAGTTTATTAGTGCATCATTAGTCAACAATAACATTCTAAAATCTAACCCTAATTGAATCTCCCCAATTCATTTTGTTTTCCCCCTCCCCCCACTACCAACCAAGGTTCCTTATAACAGACAGGGGCCACAATGTCCCTGGCACTAAGAATGTCAGGAAGAAAAAGACTCCAACAGGCACGAGGTGAGAAGCAGAGGGTCGCAAGTGCCCACTGTGTGTTAATAACTGTCGCTTGACCCTTATTGCCACTTATTCCCTTCTGCCGTTAATACTTCTTGTACCTATCTACTTCCTTGCTTTGACATTTCTGCTAATGCATGACTAACTGCTTTAAGCCGAACACATGCAGAGTCAACTCGACCCGATCCGACATGTTTTCAGTTGATTCGGGTGAATGTGCGTTGCCTCATGACTCTGATTTTGCAAGTCAGGAGCCAATCGGAAGACAGCAAGGGCCGTTTCAACAGGTTGAATCAGCTCTGACTTATCAGGCCCGACTCTAGCCTGACTGTAAACCAGTTGGATGTGGTCGAGTCGGCTCTGCATGCATTGGGCTTTACTTTAAACAATTAATAATTTCTCACAAAATAGTTAAACCTGCTCTAGCCACCACCAGTTTAGAAAGACCCAGCTGTTTTATATCCTTCTGTCTTTTATATATTTATTATTAACCTCATTTTTAATCGCGGCTGATGCATGATGCTGCTACTTTTTTACATTTTTTTTCTTTTTCACAATATATCTATAACTATTTATATTTCTTTACACAATAATGTTCTCCTTTTTACCTCTTCTTACTGATAAATGCCCCTTTTTTAAATTATAGCTCTTAGTCTCACTTACTGTTGTGATTTATAAAATAAAAAAACTATGACTAGTCTCTTTGAATTTTGTATGTTACTGCAGAAAAGGCGCATCATCAATGTAAGTTTGATGTTTCCTTTGAATAGATACATTTCATAAAACTATTAAATGACAGTTTCATATTTCGCCCCATTGCAAGAAACCATACATTTACAGATACTTTCTATGAAATAATCATACATCTAACATAATACACCACTGCTAGAAACCATCACAATGGTAGCTAGCTGTGTATGTCCTGTAAACATGTCTACATTACTAATTTCAATTTCAAATTGATGTTTCCACTACCTTGAATTGGCTACTGCCCAAGTCATGCCATTTAAACTTATAAAGAGTGTTGTGAATTAATCAGGATGAATTCAAACAATATTTATTATAAATACTATTGATGAATAAAGTGCTGGTCTTGTCTAGCCGATTTCGCTATTGCTAGCTCCCTTTTTACCAAATTTTATGTTACTTGTAACTATTATTAATTTGTTTATATTTTGTAAACAATGAAATTGCATTTCATTTTTTATTTTATGCACAGCTCGTGCTGTATCTATTAATACATTTACACAAATTTTCAATTTTCACACTTTAAAACCAGTACGATTCCAGCTATTCAATGTCAATTTGGTTACTCTAGTTAACTTGCTGAGTGTGTTAATAGTATTCATAAATCACTTTCTAACATCATTAAATGCAACCATATTCCTTCATTCAAATTTTTTTCCTCAAAATACTTAATACTGTGAGTCAGCTGAGGATAATACAACAAAATCCTTTCACTAGGTATGGAAGAAGTACTAATTGTTTTATAAATCATATCCTGACTTTGGCTGCCATGATCCTAAGTAAAACAACTAATCATATGAAATGAAAATATAATCCGATTTATTTTCGTTCTCTGCAAGTCACACATTGCCTATTAAAAGAAGGAAAGGTTATTGATTTCATTAATCACTTCTTTACTTCTGCTACCATAATCCCAAATTTCACAGAAATTGTATGAAGTGAAACAGAACAAAAATAATCTGGTTGGGAGTGCAAAAACAAAATATGAAATTCCAATAATCATAAGTTTGGCTAATGTATAATAATAATTTTACTCGGGAGACGTATCTAGGATTGATTTCACAATCCTACACCATCAATCCTAAGACAGTACAATATCCATTGTCATTGTAGCGCAACTTGTTTGTTACTATTCATATACCCAAGCATTAAAATCATAGCTCTTTGATGTCAGTCCTCAGAGCAAACTAATCCCAAACAGGATTAACATACATGTACAACAATAATTTTCATTTTAGGTTCTGATCCAGTCTTGTCAATCATAACAATATTATAGATTTCAACTTGTTGCTTTGTCTGTAATATTTATTTTCCCTAACATTTTACCTTTTCATTTGATTAATATAATGTTTAGTTAAAACATACAGGTTTGATCCCTCTAAATACTAATTCCTGTAGAGTGTCTGATACAACTGAATTTAACAATTTGTTCATGCCTTTCAGTTTTGAGTGTACTTTTTCCATCTTAATATTTCAGCTTGCCTTTTCAATGTTATGTCTTTTGCATTTGCTTGCTAGCGCTATTTTACAAAGTTTTCAAATACTGTTTGTAATTGTCTTTTATTCAATCATTTTGTGAAAATCAATATTTACCGTAATCATTTGTAGATATTTCTGCTTGCTATTCAATTGTTTCTTTACAATTATTCTGTCTTATTTAGAGTATAGCTTTGTGTTCAATTTCTTATACTTACTTTTTGATATTGTTAATTTGTATGCTTTGTTACGGCTTCTTTTGTCGGTTTGCATTTTCTTTTAATCAGGATTACAAATAATTATTGTACATTTATCTTCATCTTCTTATTTGCCTTCAAATTTTGCCAAATACAGTGGTGTCTGCATATTATTTTTACCCATTCAATTGGAGTACCCCATTAAATGTAAACAATTAAAAAAAACAAAAAATCTAAGAAATGTTTTGTATAATCCTGAACCCTTTGAAAGGGGTACCCCTTAGATGGTGCCCTATTATGCGCAGACCACTGTATTTCAGACCAACATTTCTCTGTTTTGTATTTCATATATTCTCATCTCTTTCAGTCATATATATGCTTTGCACAAAAAAAGAAGTAATGCTTCAAATGTTTGTTTCTTGTTTCTGAGCTGCTTTTCTCCTCTTTTTCCTTTTCTTTAACTAGGGCAACAACGCACAATGTGTAAGTCGCAGAATGCATGTGCACATTGCAGCCTGTTTTGAAAACAAAACTCTTTAATTTGTTGTTTGAGATAGAGAAGGGCGCTTAAGATTTTTGTTGTTGTTACTTCTGAGAACTTTTGAGAGAATTATTTTGAAATAATCATGAACTTTGGAGAGAATCACGTTTAAAGGGACTTAGTAACATTGTCCAAATCCTCAAAATAAAATTTTGATTCTAGCGGTTCCCTCATACCTTGTTGTATTCGTATTAATAATAAAATCACGGGACAGGTTTCGGTTTTTCAAATTTCCCTTTCGTTACAAAGATATGTACGATCAAAGTATTCAGATAAGAAAAACTCCGGGCGAGTTTTTCATCCCTGTACAAAGTGAATGCAGTGAGTTAGTGAATATCACCCAATATCACTTTGTATTTTCGCTCATTACTTGGCCATGCAATGTCCGTTTGACTTGAAATTTTCACACAATCCCCTGTGGACATATAAGATACAACAATATACATTATATCAACCATTCAGCACTTTTTGCACATGTCAACAAAGTTACTAGATCCCTTTAAAGTTTAGGAAGCAAATTGAGCTTCCCTGTATTTAAAAAATAAATATTCCTTAAATTAGACAATAATTATCTGACAATTTGGCATCACAAAGAGAAGGCTCCGACCTACAAACTGCTATGCAGAACCAAATTTAACAAGAAGTGAACTTAACGCCCTTCTCACTCTCACTCGACAATATATTTGTTTTCCTTCATTTTAACAATGCACTTTTAACACTAATGATGTAAATATTGATTTGTTTCACTTTTTTTTCGTCCTGAAGTGGATGTTGGTTGAATTAATCTTCATAGTGCCCCTGGCAGTAATTGTATAATCTTTACAATTTTTTGTTTGGAATGCCTTTTTTGAAAGCCTAGCTACTAACTTGTTTTTGCACTTTTAGGAGATGTTTCATTTTCTGCATTGAATCTATTCATAATTAACCTTTTGATGAGAATTTAATGTCACAACGATCTACATAGATATACCAATTTCTTCAGTTAGACTTCAGATCTTAAAAGGGCTGTGCATGGGATATTGATGCACCACAGATAACTAAAATATTGAAGAATAATGTTTTTTTTATATAAATGTTGAAAATTGAAACATAATGAAGATGTGTTTGAACTTGTGCAATAACCTTTGTCATTTCATTTATTTCTAAAGAATCTTTGCAGTGGTAAATTGTGTGCTTTGAAATCATGGAAACTGCATACATTCTACATCTAACTTGATGTAAATGTTCATCATCCAAATTAAATAATAACCACTTAATATAAAAACATGCAAGTCTTTCATGATCTTTTCAGCAACACTGCTTATTGTTGAAATGATGTTGAAGACCTTCTATTATGCACAACGTTTGTAGATTTTGTTGATTTCATGTAAACTTTCATATATGACTAATCAATTTCTCTCTAACACAATTTTTCTTTCGGCACCAGCACTTCAAATATGGTATTAATATAATGTGTTTGTGAATATTTTGTGTTGCTTTTATTTTCATATACTAAAACAAATATGTGGTGAGTGTAATCAAATATTAGATTTTAGTGTATACCTTATACAGTTTATTACATTTTGGATGATTTGTCTTCGACTTGATCATAAAAGTATGTTCTTAATTCAACTACTATTTGTGTGTTGGTTTTCATTTATCTGTACTACAAAGTATATGTGCAGAATATGATAAAATGTATATATGGATATTTTTTAAATTCTTTTTTTTTTTAAATGTATGAATGATTGAATGAAGCTAAACTGAAAAAAAAATTAACTGAACTGAAAAGTACTTGATCATAACCTATTATTTGGATTGATTCTGTCAACAGGATCGTCAAAACACCCAAGACGGAGGGACTACCCCGGGTGGTCAGTGTGGGGGAGGAGCTATCGGGGGCATTCCTGCCCCCCTGCCAGCGCACAGGCCTCATGTGTGCCTTCTCAACCGTCGCCGACTTTGACAAGTAAGTGTGGGGACCCCAATACAGGCAAACCTCTTTTTTACCGACCACCTGTCTATATTGGCCACCAAAAGTGTTCCCCTGCAGAGGAAAACAATGTTATGGAACCTGTCTATAGGGGTCACCTGTCAAAATCTGTATTGACCGGAAACATGTCTATAGTAGCCAACCTGCCTTTAGATTGTGGCCACCAATATTGTCCCCCTGAAGAGAGAAACAATGTTAAGGAACCTGTTTATAAAGAGGTCACCAAAGACAGAAGGGTTGCCCAGGGTGGTCAGTGTAGAGGAGGAGCTATCGGGGGCATTCCTGCCCCCCTGCCAGCGCACAGGCCTCGTGCGTGCCTTCTCAACTGTCACTGTTTTGACAAGTGAGTTTGGTGAGTTTTGGGACCCCAGTGCAGTCAAACTTGTCTTTAAAGGGGTAGTTTAGTTTTGGTAGAGAGGGCGCTGCACAATTTTTTTGTGAGATAATGAAAAACTGAGTGTCGAATTTGAGAGAACATGCAATTTTAATGGCAGAATAAACTGCATTTGGTCAAAATCGGTCCAGAAACGGCTGAAATATCAATAAATATATTTGATCTTATAATCATTTGGGGCCCAAATAATTAGATCATTTTTTCAAAAAATTGCTTACACTTTTTCAAAAATTGTCAAAAGCGTTTTTTAAATAGTTGTTGATGATCTATCTACTTAATCATTATTTCAATAGAACATCACATGCACAATTTTGTATGAAAAATGGTTGAAACCAATGCCTTTTTAGAAAGCGCCCTCTTGTGTTTTAATGGCTCTTTTTGAATCATAACAGGCTTTTTACTTAGTCGTTTGTAATTTTGTATACCTTTCGAGCATGGTGGAGTAATAACTATTAGTTTGTAATGTTACTGTCCAGGTTTGGTTACTAAAGTTCAGCCTTACCAAAACTGTACTACCCCTTTAATACGGGACACCTGTCTAATACCAGATACCAGATTATATCAGCCATCCTGGCTATAGTGGCCACCAATAGTGTTCCCCTGCAGAGAAAAACGATAGCCGGTGTCACACACAATTATCCAGATAATTCACCTACGCATGTGACAGACAAGTGACAGACTTTCTACTAATTATCTAGATAATTGGCCCGTGTGTGACACTGCCTAGTGTTATGTTTTCTCATTTTCTGTGGTGGTCACTATACACGTTAACAGGTTTGACTGTTTTGTTTTATTTTTGTATTTCCTAATTGCATCTATTTTTACCTCTTCCTCCACCAGCTTCTCTTTTTTTCTTAAATAATAATGATATATATTAAAGGGAGAGATCCACTTTTGCAAGCCAAAATTCAAAAGTTGCGAGGTTATTGTCTTATATGAAAGGAAATGTCATTTAATAGCATGCCTGAAAAAATTAGGGCTTGAAATCTCTTTTTCGTGGAGTTATAGACCTAAAACTGAATAAACTGAGGGACGTCGGTTAATTATGTACATATGTATTTTTGGCCGGTGAGTAAGTTCGTACATAGATTTCACGGAGTGCCAGATCGGTATGCATGACCCGTACATGACCCCCGCTAGCTATGTGAGCCGCGCATAAGTACTAATGTGTGAGCGTTTACCAAGCAAAATACCCAAACTTCGCTTAAACTGACTACATGTAATTATATATTCTTTCTTTTTGAGATCTTTTTCCGTGACATACGTTAACAAATGTCGGCTTCACAATACCTTTACGAGAATTAGTACTATATTGTTGTAATATTATGCTAAATCAGTTGAACTCCTTTATTGACCGATATATAGTTTAAATGGAGGGACGCATTCGTTTTTCATTCGTAGAATCCAAATTAGAGGGCTGTTCGCTCTGATTTTTTTTGTGCGTGTTACATTGATCCCCATCCGTCAACTGAAAGCTGTTCAGACGTTTTGTAAAAGTGGATCTGTCCCTTTAACAATATAATAATGATAATAATACAAATAAAGATACGACTACTACTATTAATAAGACAAGTGATTTTAAAAATGTAATTTATATAGCTCTTAATGCAGGGTTTCTATTAGCACTGTAGGATTATGTTTACAATTGGTCATAAGGTACAGTTCAAACCCACATGAGTAACATGTGCACCATCTCAACTCTAATATCTCAAATTAAAATCCCTCTTGTGTTCAGGTACTTTGACGAGGTGATCGACCGGTTCACCGAGATGCAGCTCAACTTCACGTACGGCGTCGACGCGGAGAACAACCCGGAGAACAACTGCGAGATCGACGAGCCGATCCACATCGTCAACATCGCAATCCTGTACCAGGAGCCGCACAGCGACAAGGATCTGTCCAACCAGTTCTTGGAAATCTGTCAAGGAAGGGTAAGTTTTCCCTAATTTTCTTAAATTTGATATGATTATGTTTTTGGTAAGATTGGATTAATAGAATTGTCAGCTTTGTAATTTTGCACCAATGAACCACACATAGACAAAAAACTGTCTGACCAGTTTCATGAAAATCTGAAAATTTGTATTATTATCTTTTGTACATTTGGGCAATTCCACGCCAAAGTGGACATTTGACCAAAAATTTTACAAGCATTTTTATGATACAAATTTGGTATCAAATCAAAGCTTAAATTCTATATTTTTGGAATTCAATGAGAACATTTTTGTTTTACATAATTTTAGTTGTTTTTTTTATAATAACTTTATAACCATAATTGAACCCCACAAATTTGAAATTTTTGTGAAAAAGTGTTTTGATCCTGTGTTTGTTTTATATTTCCCCAGTTAAGCCTAAAATCCATTATTCTGACTCCCGAGATATGACCATTTCGTAAAATAGTAAATTTGTATGATTTATTTGATTTGTTATGCTTCAATGACTTCTTATTTTCAGCCTATGAAAATGTCCTTCCGTTACCAAAAAATCAATATTTTTAATTTTGTGGCTCACATAATTGTTAGAGAGCAGACCAATCTTCAGTGCAAAGCAAGTTCAAGTAGGCCTTCCCATTGCTAACAATTGTATTACTCATTGTTTCTTCGTTAATTAATCAATAACAAAAGAAAATGTCCTTCCGTTACCATACACATGGTAACAGATGGACAAGGTACCTCATATTACATATTATGACAACATTTATGTTCAATAATTGGTCTCTCATATTATATGAAAACCCAAAATAATGAGACAATACCTGCATGGCCAGCTATCAGTGGCGTAGCGTGGACAGACTAGTAATTTTCTGTGTTTCAACCAATCAGATTTGTGCATTTAGAACATTTGATCTGGCTCACAATTGATTTTATCTCTTTCTGCAACAGGGCCCTTGTACCATGATGCCATTTGTCTGGATTTCTATTGTATGGGGATTAGTAGGTCTATTTAACTGTGGTGAGCCAGGGTGTGAATAGGCTCTGATCATGACTTTGAATAGTTCTTTTTTTATACAATACACCCCTATAGAATTCTTGGACATGGGTGTAGGTCTAAAATAATGACATTTTACATGAAATTTGCAAACTAAAAACAAGGCTGTAGAAAAAGCAAGAAATAATATATCTCCAATTCTTTCATATGTTGTAGAAATTATATCAAGCCAAGATTTAAGCAAAAAAAATTCTCAAAATTATTTGATCCACGAGGTAAAACGGAAGGTCAAAATCTAAGGTCAAAGGTTATCGTAACCAAACTCGCTCATGCATGAACACAAATGGCATAAATGGATTGCACATAACATCCCCAGTCCAATGGGACCTTTACAAAATAAATTGACCCAATGGTTAATGGACAATGGCCATTTGAAAAATGGTGCCCATGCCCATTTCTTACAAAACTCCCCCATAAGAATCGACCATAGCGCCAAAACCATTGGGCGGATTGGGCTAAAACTTAAATATTTGCGCTTTTAAAGGTTGAAATATCATACATACCAAATATTAGCAAATTTGAAGGGGGCTGCGATGAAAATGTTCAAATTTGTTAAAGGTGATTTGACATGGAATGACCCTACTGTGTCATATCATACATTATAGTCCATTATGTCCTTCCGTTACCGAACATTGGTCCGCTTTGTGTGAAATAACTCAAATATCTGCGGACAAATTTTAATCAAAGAACAAGTAAATTCTTCTTAACCCTTCAGAGAATGAAATGAGTACCCTTAAAATATTTTGTATTATTCAATATCACAGAGTTTTAGTTAAAACTGATTTGATAACAAAACCTTGTCCATTTTAGTGTCCTTCCGTTACCGACCTCATTTGTATGCATATTCAATAATGTGCGGAGATTAAAAAAATCAAAAAAAATATGGGACCTTAAAACTGTGTGTTTTGGAAGTATTGTTATCAAAATAGACTGTTCTAACAACACAAGTATTTAAAAATGTCTTTCTTAAAGTTGACAATTTGTGTCTGAGTGTCCTTCTGTTACCATAGATTGACCATGAATAAGAGCCATTGGAGCATGAAATATAGTAAGACAAAAATAGAAATGTAAATGGTTGTGATGTCCATATGCTATCTATGATAAAAACTCATCTTAGACCACAAAAGAGATGTTTCCTTCTCATAAATGGTCTTTAAATTTCAAAATTAATTTTATTGTACAATTCCAATAGACTTTTCAGAGGTCCTTCCGTTACCGTCCTTCCGTTACCAAACACTGGAGTAATTAATTACTCATAATTAATATACCAATGTAGATATTTTTCTTAAAAGGTGGTGTTATACTCTGTGAACATAAGGAAATTGACTAGTAGCCAACTTAACATGATAAACCTTGTAACTTCACAGAGATTGGGTCATAACTAAAAAAATTGAAAATCCATGTCCATTTTGGCGTCCTTCCGTTACCGGCCTCATTAGTGTCCATATCTAATTTACATAATGCGGTCAAAATTTTAGAAATAGTGGAAATCAAAGGTGTCCCACCAAGGATCAAAGACATGCCATTTAGAATAAAAAATCAAAAGCAGGATCCTGGAATTATTTGATTGAAGTTCCAAAATTGTGTCTGAATGTCCTTCCGTTACCGTGGAATTGCCCATTTGTATTTAATTGTATCATTTTATTTGGCAAATGATTGAAATTAATGATCTACATGTACATCTTAAAATTTACAATATTTTAAATAATACAGCAACAAATATCAACTGAATAATCATCTCCCTTTTGTATCTCTTCTTCTGTCTACAGAAAAAGAAGCTGTTTGACAGGGACATCAGGCGTGTCAGCTTTGTCGTGTTTCAGCGCAGAGAGTTCCCCAAGTACTTCACCTACAGGGCGAGGCTCGATGTAAGTCAACTCCGCATCGATGATTACAATGATGGTGATTGTGGTGATGATGATGATGAAAACGATTGATTTATTGATCTAATGATAATGATGATGATGCTGATGATGATGATGATGATGATGATGATTTTGATGGGATTATAATAATTATAACATACTTTTCCGTACCCTGATAAGATGTGATGCATGTTAATTTGTTTCTAAATTCTTATGACAGTTCCATGAAGATCAGATCTACCGTCACTTGGAGCCAGCGCTCGCCTTCCAACTGGAGGTCAATCGCATGAGCAACTTTGATCTTCACCTCATGGAGCGCGCCAACTATCGTATGCACCTCTACCTCGGATCCGCAAAGGTACATACTTAAAAAAAATCTTTTGAAGTATTTGTTATCACATTTCCTTTTTAATTAAGTAGGAAAATACTTATGCTTTTATGACACTGACTTGTGCATGTAATGTATGCATTTCTAATGGAACGAGCCAACTATCGGATGCAGCTCTACTTTGGATCTGCAAGGGCACATCCTGTTTTAAATGATTCAAATTTTGCTTTGTTATTATATTTCATCCTTTGAAAATTGAATATTTAAAAAAAATGAATTGAATGTTTAAAAAGTAAAAAGCTTTGTTCACTTGGAATAAATTCAAAAACACATTATTGGATTTCATGCAATTTTTCCTTTGCACTAACATTGGAAATGCAAATTATGAATTGATTTGATTTATTGCTGAATATGTATGATGGTGCTACATGATTTAAAACCGAATCACATTTTAACTTCTGTCTTTGGAAATGCAAATTATGAATTGATTTGATTTATTACTGAATATGTATGTTAACAAAATTATAAATTCTCATGTGTGTTATGCGATCAAACATTTATTCACACGCTATATCGATTACAAGCTTGCACGTTATAACTGCATGCAATTAGTCTCCTTTGTGCAGCCGTTTTGATCCCAACCTTGTTGTGTTGATGTATGACTTGTATTTTTCAGTTGGAACAAACCCCTGTAGTGCAAGACTACCATGCGGATCGGCCTGCTGTAGAATTACATGTAAATTGTTGAATACTAGAAATAGAAAAAGACTCCTTCTTTTATGACACTGTGTAAACCATACTACATGTATCCATGTATCTCTAATAGTTTCTCTTCAATTTACTCACCTTGTCTTTGTCAACTTTTAAATAATTTGATGTGTTTAATCCCGCCTTAACTTGTGTCTATGCACCTGATCAGCGCTATGTGTGTACATCATGGTATTCAAACTCTTACTCACAGCGCTCCACACTTTCCTGGTTACATGTCATATTAACTTTGAATGTGTGGTTGTCCAAAACAGTAGTCTGAGTGTATTCCAGCCAGAATTACCTGGGCCCTGTTGCAGAGAGAGATACAATCGATTGTAAGTTACGATTGATCGTAAGGCAGAAAATTTACGCGTTTCAGCCAATCAGAATTGCGTGTGATCTGACTTACGATTAATTGCAACTTACAATCGATTGTATCTCTTTCGGCAACGGGGCCCTGGTGTTTTGTTGAACTCTTGGATATCAGTCTTGCTCATAAAAAAATGTCTGTTTGTATTTATTTTGATGGTTCACCAGACATAATTTGACACCCTGCACATAGTTTCTAACTACACTATAGAAAAGTCAAAGACATTCCCATGATTTTTCGGCACATTACATGGTGTCCATACATGAATATCTCTATGACGATATCCCGAGGCCACAGGTCCGTTATAAAAAGTAATAACAATTATGGAAGGGGGCTGGTCCTCTTGTAACTTTTGTTAATTTAACTTCATTGTTTTTTAGTCTGCAATTGCTAAGTATATCATTTGTACCAACTCTTTGTTATGACCTGGCTATGGATAGAACCCCCGGAAAAGGATGCCCCAACATTGCCCTGTTGAATTATTTAGACTCTATACTTCATGAATTTTGATTAACACATTCTGCCTACACCACTTTTAGAACACTAGCTATACATGGTACAGCTAGGCCCGTTGCAGAAAGAGATACAATCGATTGTAAGTTGCAATTAATCGCAAGTCAGATCACGTGTTCTAGATGCGCAAATCTGATTGGTTGAAACGTGTAAATTTTCTGACTTACGATCAATCGTAACTTACAATCGATTGTATCTCTTTCTGCAACGGGGCCCTAATGTAGTACACATTTGTTGATAATGCAATTTCTGAACTACAAAATGAATGCACTCATTTAATAATGAGAACAAGAGTCCTGTCACTTTAATAGAGATCAATTATTTCTGTTTCACTTCCATGTTGGAAAACATCAATCTATTTGTGAGTATCAAATGAGAAAAAAAAAGGCAGCAATTCTATAATTTTCAATTACATGAAAAATGTGTTGTGTGGTACACAGGGTACTAGGATGTTCTCTATATCAGTGATGTGTTTCTTTGGTGTGCCTTTGAAACTAACACATGCAGTATATGCTTTATATTTAATCCATTGAAGACAGTTTGATTCTGGCATACATGTATAACACACTTTCTCTGTAGCCTGCAGCCTGTGTATATTTGGAACCAGTCCTGGGGGTGTTGCATGTAAAGAGTTGCGATCAATCACAAAGTTGCAGTTCATCGCAAGTCTGAAAATGCTCCTAAATGCACAAATCTGATTGGCTCAGATGCGCATATTTGAAGACATGCGATTAATCGCAACACTGCGATTGATCACAAATCTTTATGCAACACCCCCCGGATCAGGTTAAAGGGATCTAGTAACTTTGTTGACATGTGCAAAAAGTGATGAGTGGTTGATACAATGTATATTGTTGTTATCTGATATGTCCACTGGCTGTAGTGTGAAAATTTCAAGTTAAATGGATGTTATATGGCCGAGTAATGAGCAACAAAGCAAAGTAAAAAAAAAATGAAAATCCGATAAATATCTGAACTGACAATTCTAACACCATCAATACAAAATATCTATTAACAAGGGCTCCATTTGGAAGCTCTTGTACGGTTATAATTCTTTTACTCATTGCATTCACTTTGTACACGGCTTTGACGATCCAGTTGATTATTCAACATCTGAACACTTCAATCGTCTTTTTAACAAAAGGGAAATTTGACAAACCGAAACCTGTCCCATGATTTTATTGTTATTACGAATACAACAAGGTATGAGGGAACCGCTAGAATTCCAATTGAATTTTAAGAATTTGGACTATGTTACTAAGTCCCTTTAAACTTAGTTCTATACACTAATGTCAAGTTCACTCATTGTTGATTTGTTTTCCTTCTTACAGGATTGTGTGAAAATATGTTTTAAGCTCATGTTTTACTCTTTCAAACAATTTCAAAAAGTCCAAACTCATACATGTATGTGCCTACTATAAGTGGGTTTCGAGCTGTGCGGTCATATATGGTGCTACCATAATCACTTTAATTTGTATCTACTTCACCATGGTAACCAAAAGCCTACAAGCAATATTTAAAGGGATCTAGTAACTTTGTTGACAAGTGCAAAAAGTGATGCGTGGTTAATAAAATGTGTATTGGTGTGATCTGATATGTCCAGAAAGTAATGTGTTCAAATTTCAAGTCGATTGGATGTTATTTGGCCGAGAAATGAGCGAAAATGCAAAGTGATATTCACTTACTCATTGCACTTACTTTGTACACGGCTGTAAAGGTCCCGTAGATAATTTCATATCCGAACACTTCAATCGTAAATATCTTTTCAACGAAATGGAAATTTTTAAAACCGAAACCTGTCCCATGCTTTTATTGTTAATACGAATAAAACAAGTTATGAGGGAACCGCTAGAATTGCAATTGGATTTTGAGGACTTTGACAATGTTATTAAGTCCCTTTAAGTTGTATTGTGCTTCATTTTGTGTGCACAATTTTAGATTTGTATATATATATATATTTGTAGATTTAATATATTGGTAATAAATGGACTTAACCCAACATTTGGTTGATGGCTTTGTGTTACTAATTTTCTGATCTTTTCCTTTCATGATTTCAAAGGGTTAGATTTTAGTATACTCATTAACTATCACTTTATACAGTATGCACATATATGTATCTTCTTCTGCAGCTTATTTGTTGGTGTTGTAACAATTTACTTATATTCCTTCATTATTTGTCAAGGTACACTGTATAGGATCAATATTCAAGAACTAAATTTGAGTTGTGAAAATCTGTTGGATTTCATCACCAACTTTGAATGTAATAACACATTAAACATGTATAAGCCATGATCTGGATGGATTTTGACCTACACAATGGAAACATATCATTGAAATAATTGAAATAATTACAATCGTAATGTTATTTTTTGTTGCTATGATACTTTGAATGGGTTGAATGTTGAAGATTTACATGAACCCATCCCCTAAGTTATTTTATATCCTCCATACATGTACATGGAGCATACATACTATACGGCCCACCAAGTTCCCATAGGCAATGTGTTTATGTTCAAACAGTCTCAGTGACTTGTAGGAATTATGAAAAAGCCATTCTACCATTTGTATAACCAATCTATGCATAATGAAAACAGGGACATTGTAGCATTTGCATTTTAGCATTTGCACTATAGCAAGATTTTTGCATACACTTTGTATATATCTTTGCAACAAGTGGTTAGCTTTTGTCATTTCAGATTCTACATTGTAAATATGTTAAGAAGGATATTATAATTGACATAAAAAACACTTACATTTTTGGCATCTTCAAATATTGTGAATTCTTCAATTTTGTTTTCACTATCTAAGGTGGAGAAGGGTCAGGAAGTGACAGACTACCGCTTCTTCCTTCGAGCCATCATCCGTCACTCAGACCTGGTCACCAAAGAGGCTTCCTTCGAGTACCTCCAGAATGAAGGAGAGAGGATGATCCTTGAAGCTATGGATGAACTCGAGCTGGCCTTCTCCCATCCTGATGTAAGTTCTTCTCCTCCTATTACTTGCTCAACTCTCCTCCTCCTTCTCCTCTTACTTGTTCTACATTTCTTCCTCCACTCTTCTTCCTCCCCCTCCTGCCCTTCCTCCCCACTCTTCTCTAACATCAAAGTGTCTTTAAAGGTAAATTAAAAGATAAAAACGCTTTGGTTGATCTATGATAATGAATACATCACATATCTGTTGACTATTTCATGTACATTTCTGTCATATTTTTAATATTATTTCTTCTATTTTTATTCTACCTGCTAAGATCCACCCCTAAAAAAACCGTACACAATTGACTTCTCTGACATCACAATACCATTCACCCACCGATCAGCTAGATAAACATTTACAAAAGATATGTTCTCACCCACTGAGTACCGTATTTCATTGAAAACTTCTTTTCATGGTGAGTGGGCATTGTATAAAGCTTACAATACTATTGTAAACAGCTTAAAACTGGTGGTCAGTTGACATACCGATGTCTTTTGTTCATCTAGCTGACTGATGGAATGGTATTGTGAGGTCAGAGTAGTCAAGACAATAGCTTCTGGCAGGGTTTTTCAGGGGTGAAGCTGAGCAGGTAGAAAAAATAAATAAAAAAATTAATATAAAAAATATGACAAAAATGTACATCAAATAGTCAACAGATATGTGATGTATTCATTATCATAGATCAACCAAAGCGTTTTTTATTTTTAATTTAGTCACCCTTTAAGTATACTGGTTGTTAATGTTGTTTCTTTCCCTCTCTACTTTATTCTAGTCCAAGCGCACAGACTGCAACCACATCTTCCTCAACTTTGTGCCCACGGTGTACATGGACCCTGGGAAAGTTGAGGACAGTCTTCGCAGCATGGTCAGTCGCTATGGCTCCCGTCTCTGGAAGCTGCGCATCCTCCAGGCAGAACTCAAACTCAACGTCAAGTAAGCATATATTCTTTTTAAAAATCCATTTTAATCAAATCCAATTTAAAGTAAACCTCACAGCATGCCAGACAAGCAAAACAAACAAAAATTGTGGACACTCAATCTGTCTAAGGAAAGGATGGATAACAATTATAATTTTAATCATAACAATATGTTTTAATAAAATATTTATATTTTAATATACACCGTAACAGTAACTAAACTGTTATAAATATTTGGCCAAGAGGTCTAGTACTCGCAGCAAACAATGCCAATCAGGATCTTTGTGACTTGAGTCTAGCTTAAAGACAACAATAATTATACATGTATCTGAATAAACGACTTATTATCAAAATGCACTGTTTCTATAAATACTACTTTTATTACTCTGTCTATCTCAGGTTGAGTGCTCACAGCAAGCCGATCCCCATCAGGATCTTTGTGACCAACGAGTCAGGCTACAGACTGGACATCAGCACATACAGGGAGGAGACTGACCCAAGCACTGGACTGGTAAGAAGAAACTAAACTAAAATAGTAGTGATGAGGAGGACGATGATGATGATGGTGAAGATGAAAGCAAGGATAATGTGGATAATGATGATGAAATGAAGATGGTGGTGGTGGTGGTGGTGATGGTGATAATGACGATAACGATAATGCATCCTGGTGGTGGTGGTGATAATGACGATAATGTGTAATAGTGAAAGTGATGGTCTTGGTGATGATGAGTGAGATGATGATTTTGAGAATGATGAAGGTGATGATTGTTACATTTGGTTTATCACTGTTCCCTCCAGGAGAAGCCCCCAAATTTGTACCGACTACAAAAAATAATGTTTACTGTAAAAAAATGCTTCTCTATTCACAGATTAATGTTTTCATGCTGGGCAACACAAAAAGCCATTTGCGGGTTCTAAGGGCAAAATCTGCAAAAGTTAATGTACCACAAATAGTGCAACATTGAAATTTCATTCATTGCTTTCTACTTGCAGGTGAAGTTTGTGTCGTACGGCCCGCGCAAGGGGGTGCTCAACGGACGACTGATCAACGCACCTTACATGACCAAGGATCATCTGCAGCTGAAGCGCTACCAGGCGCAGACCCTCGGCACCACCTACGTCTACGACTTCCCCGAGATGTTCAGACAGGTTTGTTGTTTTAATAGTTTTCTTTTCCTCTTGCCTTCTCCTCTAGTATTGTATGTTTCGTCTACATGTTAAACAGGGTGCCCCCCCCCCCCAAAAAAAAAAAAAAAAAAAAAAAATGGAACAGAGTCCTGAAGCGCTACCAGGCGCAGACCCTGGGCACCACCTATGTCTACGACTTCCCTGAGATGTTCAGACAGGTTTGTTGAAATGAAAGGATTTTAAAGTGTATTAGTGTATTTAGTTTTTTTAATTAGTCATTTCCTGTTGCCTTCTCCTCTAGTGGTGTATGTTTTGTCTACATGTTAAACAGGGTGGACCCCCCCCCCCCCCCCCCCAAACAAAAAAATGGAACATAGTCCTTCCCAAACAATAAAAACAACATGACTTGGTTAATCGGATAGGGAATCTTTCACAGAGAAAAATGACACCAAGAACAGCAGTTTTGGTCAAGTAGCTTTTGGTTTAGGGCACATTGATCAACATGACTAAAGATCACCTGCAGCTGAAGCGCTGCCAGGCGCAGACCCTGGGCTCCACTTACATGTACATTTTTGTCTATGACTTCCCTGAGATGTTCAGACAAGTTTGTGGAAAAGATATATAAATCACCAAATGTTTTTACATAAGGCTCGACAATAGCAACTGCCTGATTGCCTGGGCAAGTAACAATCAATGTTTGGCAAGTAAAATTCTACTAATGGTCTAGTTTGGTTGCCTGATTGTGTAACTAACATTTCTTTTGAACTATGAGAAAATAATAACTGTAATTCCTTGCAAGTAAAACTATTCTAGAAGCCAGCCAGATACACGGGTATGAATGGTAAATTGCCACTTGGTCTACAACCATTTGGTCTATTCCCATTTGGTCTACTAGAAAATTATGAATCTGGCGGCTTAATTATGATTATGATTATGGATTATGATTAGGGTTAGGGTTGTGGATTAGGGTTAGGGTTAGGGTAAGGGTTAGGGTTAGGGTTAGGGTTTTGGAGGCATCAGGTAGTAGACCAAATGGGAAGTAGACCAACTGAGATTAGACCAAGTGAACGTAAACCGATACACGTAGTATTTGTTTCTCATTGTTTTAATTTATTCAGTTCAGATTTTACTTGCCTGAATGGGCCAGTAGAAATATAAAGTTACTATAGAGGATTTTTTTTTTAGGAAAATTGTATGTTTTTGTTTGAAGCAACATTTGTCTTATTGGGTCTTATTGGGTGGATACCAAATCCAATTGTCTCTGATGGGTCAATATCTGTTGATGCAAATTCTATGACTTCTATTTCATTGTGTCCTGTCTGGATTTTGAGGTTCTTATAGAGTTGGTACTTATATATTGCACAACGTTTTCCTGTGGCCAATAGAATTGTAAATTAATTTAAACCTAACATTAAATTACATAGGTGGGACTTATTATTTTGTTGTGTTTACTTTGAAATAAGTCCTTTCATTGTACCATTTTAATTTTCAGAATGTGGTCCTCCTCTGGGAGAAGCACAAGAAGCAGCATCCAGATGCAAAGATCCCTGAAGAAGTGGTAAGTTCTTGTAATAATAACAAATACATATATATACAAATGAAGAACCAAAATGGTTACATAATCTAGAAAGAAACATTGCATTATTCCCAGGCAAAGGAACTAAACGAGTGACTTTTTCTTTCTTTAGAAAATATATGTCATGATGCAGGAAAATGCAGATATGGTATAATTACCCATAGGTCCATGTAGATGTTCGTTTTTTCCGCCTGTTCTAATAGTGGTGTGATGGGGGCAAATCAGACTTGTATTATTCAGCGCTCAACACAAGCACTTGCTCGCTTAACAGGGACAAGTAAAAATTGATTTCGGGGAAGTAAAATTTAATTTAATTTTCTAGTTTGGTTGCCCGATTGAGCGACTAACATTTTTGTTCAACTAACGGAGAAAATTTTGTGTTACTTACGTGTAAATCTCGTCTAGAAAGCAAGCACAAAATTTGCCACACAGATCGATTTTCCTTAGCATAATTAATTTTCTCTTGTTACACATTGATTTTGGAGAGGCAAGTAAAATGTGCAAAATAATAATGAGACTTGTATTAATAATAATAATATGACAAATTTATATAGCGCTTAATGCAAACAAGCCTCTAAGCGCTTTAGAAAAGGAAAATTAGAGTATACAAAGTAAAGAAAATAGAGAGTGGTTGAGCTATGACTGATAATGTTGTTTGAAGAGATGATTTTTTAGATTATCTTTGAATGAGTTAATTGAGGGAGAGTTCTTGACCCAGTAAGGCAGAGCGTTCCATAAATATGGTCCAATAAAAGAGTACTAGTCATGACTATTTGAAATGATTTGTTTTCAGATGACTGGACATGAGCTTGTCCTGGACAGGAAAGATGAGATGCAGTTCATGAACAGACTACCAGGAGAGAATACCGTAAGTTTGAAAACTTACTGTTCATGTTAAGCCCGGCGCAGACAGAGGCGACTCGACCCGATCTGACTGGTTTCAATCAGGCTAGAGTTGGGCCCGGTCGGTTGGGCCCGATTTATCGTGTTGAATCGGCCCCAATTGACATCCGCCTGTCTCTCGACTGGCAAAATGTGTGTCGCGAGGCACTGAAAACTGAGCCGATCCAAATGAAAACCAGTTGAGTCGGCTCTGTCTGCAGAGGGCTTTACTGAACATGTCTGTCGGTAATCAAGCATATTTATTGCAAAGATTTAAATGTTTGCCATTTGGCAGATGAGATGCTGTTGTTTAGATGGCTCCCCTGAAGGCATATTTGATGGTTGTCTGTCCGGACATAATGTACATCGGTCCATACGCCTCCTATTTAGTTTCTAAATACATCAAGAACCATTTTACAGATTGACATCAACATTATTACCTGTACGCACCTTTGAAGAGTAGAAGATCTGATTATAGTTTAGAATTCAGATATCTGATTATAGATGAGATGATAGTTGTTGCCATGATGGTAGCAATAATTACAAATGAAGAACAATTGGAAAGATTTCATGAAACCGGATTTAGTATATTTTTTAATAGAAATGTAGTAATTTTTTTCTTAATTCCTTTACATGTATTACAGATTGGTATGGTGGCCTGGAAGTACACATTCTTCACTCCTGAGTACCCACAGGGCCGTGACGTCGTTGTCATCGCCAACGACATCACTTTCAAGATTGGATCTTTCGGTATCGAGGAGGATAATCTGTTCCAGGTAAATTCTTTCAAACTACTTTGAACTGTTTTCTTTTTTAGTATATAAAATGCAATTGTGAACAATAATCTACCGAATGACAATAGTCCACCGAATCCTGTAAAGGCTTGGAGACCAGTGGCCGAGAGCACGATCATGACCCAGAACCAGCCATAGTTCCACTGATCTCTAGATATGCTTTACGCTTGAATGAGTAAGGGGGGTATGTGTGCTCTGCTACGTAATGCTGATTTTTATGTAATTCTAGCATATTAACATCGATGAGTTAGAGCCAATGATGCTAATTACCATGGTAAATGTCGCTGGTCCGTACTCGGGCCCCTGTCCCCTGTTAAAAGACATGTTACCAATAGTTATCAGGATGACTGTTCCAAATTTCGACAGCTGAGATGATGATGATGATGAACAAGATGATGATAATTTTAGGTGATGATGTTGATCATTTTGAAAGTGGCTGTTAAAATAATAACGGTGATGATCATGGTGATGATGATGAGGATAATGTACAATTGATTTATCAATCAATCAGTCAAATAAATCAATGTTTTGACATTCATATATTTCACTGATGCAATACGTTACAGAAAGCATCGGACCTCGCGATCGAGAAAGGCATTCCCCGCCTCTACATCTCGGCCAACAGCGGTGCCAGGATAGGGCTGGCTGATGAGGTCAAGTACCTCTTCAAGGTGGCCTGGGAGGATCCTAATGAACCAGAGAAGGTGAGTCTTGCTGAAATGCACCATAGTGGAGTTGGAACAGTGCACTTTTTGCATCAATGTCGGTTCTCAAAGAATGAACTGGAGAATGTGTAATTGATTTTTACTTCTGAAAATCAAACCCAATTTTATTTGTCCGTTATCATAAGCCAGACAATGGTACAGACGAATTAAAAAAGCTCCAAGTGATTTTGGGGGAATTTGACAAAGTTACACTTAGAAAGCGTAACATGAAATATGAAAGCATAACAAAGTATCAGAGGTGTGAATATACAGTATGTTTTTGAAAGCAGTCATGAAAAAATTGATACAAACTTTGATGTGTTTGATTGTTCAGGGCTTCAAGTACCTGTATCTGACCCCGAGTGACTTCAAGAAGCTGACCCCACTCAACTCCATCAGAGCAGAGCACATCGAGGACGAAGGGGAATCACGCTACAAGATCACCTTCATCATCGGTATGTCATGAAATTAATTATGTGATACAAGTACAAATTAGTTCAAGATGAATTGTACTACAAAGGGATGAAGTATTTGGGGTTACATGAAAGAGGTGTCTCACTCATCTCCATCAGAGCAGAACAGATGATAAACAGTCTCTATCATGAAGAATCGGGTAAAGTTAACTCATGTCCATTCAAGAAAATTTGATATTGGTATAACTTGCATTCTCCATCGACTCCAGCCCAATTTTTGTTCAAGACCAGGTCTGAATGGGCTAGATTTAATCATGAAGAAATGAGGCATGTGCTCCCCAAATAAATTGTAAAAAATCAAACTAAATGTAAGGGGAAATCTGTGTAAAAATAATGAATGTGAAAAGTGTGCCCCCCGAATCATTCATATGCCCCCCCAATTAGTCCGACCGCGCTACACCACCTCATGAATGCATATTGAAATTGCTGAATCGCATGCATAACCATTATTTTGCTTTGATTGACAGGCAAGGATGAAGGTCTTGGAGTGGAGAACCTGAGTGGCAGTGGTATGATTGCGGGAGGAACGTCGAGAGCTTATGAGCAGATTGTCACTATGAGTATGGTAAGTGGGAAACATTTTATTTGATTTCTGATCTTCAAAACAACAACAAAACAAACATCTAGTGACCGCCTACATTGTATACCGAAAGAGCCACCTGTGTAGACAAAGTTTACAATCAGCATTTAAAATAGTTTCATAGCAGTGTACAGTTTAGCGTCAAACTTTGCTTCTTATTAATTTTGTGTGTGTGTGTGTGTGTGTGTCGGGCAACGATTATAAAAGTTTTTTTAACCATTATGGCTAGTGGAAATTATGAATTCTGTACTTGTTTGTATTTGTTTTTTTTGATAGGTGACATGGTGTTCAATTGGTATCGGGTCGTACCTCATTCGTCTAGGACAGTGCATCATCTTAAACAGGAAACTTAAACATACAATATTTTGTCTTAATTTGGGTTAATTTAATTTAGATATATACCATTTATAATATTATTTCATAATTCGTCTTCCTGCAGGTGACGTGCCGTGCAATCGGTATTGGGTCGTACCTGGTTCGTCTAGGACAGCGCATCGTCCAGACGGAAAACTCCCACATCATCCTGACTGGTGCTGGAGCCCTAAACAAGGTAAGGTTTTTAAACCCCTTCGGGGGGCGGGGGGGGGGGGGGGTTTCACAGAGATCCTAAGTTGATCTTAGCACTAAGATGGTCTTAATATCTTAATATTATGGAAAGCCATTAGTGTCTTGAAACATTTTTGTAAAAGTTATGTTGAAATGCATAAAATGTTGATTCAAATCATATATCAAAGAGATTCATGATTTCACATAAAATTCATCTTTGATAATTAGAAAATATATATATGATATGAATCAACATTTTATGCATTTCAACATAACTTTTATAAAACTGTTTCAAGACACTAATGGCTTTCCATAATATTTAAGACCATCTTAGTGCTAAGATCAACTGTGAAACACCCCCCAGGACTGCATCACTTGTTCACTCTCACTTATCCCTAAGCTGATTCATATCCTTCAAGCTTGTGTTTGGTTTTGACCATACCAGCATGAGCATTGAAAATGTTTTTTGAAGAAGGACTGCCATCATAAGAGCTTCTTGATTAGTGGTCATATCACCGGTCTAGCAATCCAGAGGACTCTGGTTCGATTCCAATGGAAGCCCATTTTCTTTGCTCTTTTTCATTAAAGTGATGCCTGTAAAGTGTCTAAATCCACGAAAAATACTTGGAGCTTCCTCGTTTCTTTTGTGCCGTGTTGTTTAGCTTATGGTAAGAGAAGAATAAAATAGGGTTAGATTTTTTCAAATGTCCCTTTGGTATGAAGATAATTATCATTGAAAATCATTATTTCAATACCGTTGCCCAACGGTATTGAATAGTCGCAGCTAATTGCGTCCGCATTGCAGCCCATTGCAGCATGCGTGGGAACATACCGGAGAGTGAACTTTGAACCCAGCGAGCGTGAATCCCATGAATTCTGTACTACGTCTGTACTAAGGGGTGCAAATATCTCAAACGGCTAATTATTTCTATGACAATGTATGGTAGACTATCAGTATTCGGTGATAAAATATGAACTCAATATTCGTTTTTTTCACTAGGTAAACAGTGTTTGTTTTCTTTTAAACTTTCACAAATCTTTCAATTCTATTTTACAATGATATTGATATAGGATTGAAGTCTCAAATGTCATTTTGTGCAATATCTGACACTTTACCTGAATCACTTTAACTCAATAATTGTATGAAGTTTAATCAATCTACATACATGTGATTTGATTTCTGTTGTATTCAAGGTGCTTGGTCAAGAGGTGTACACATCCAACAACCAGCTAGGAGGCATCCAGATCATGCACAACAACGGTGTCACGCACGCCGTATCACAGGACGACTTCCAAGGCGTTGGAATTATGCTCAAATGGCTCGCTTACATTCCAAAGGTATGATTCAATCCTGGAAATTCCACCCTATTTGGGTTGCCTGAAGAACTGTCAGACCAGGGTCCCTCTATTTATGTTGCCAAAGAGTTGTGTAGCGAGAATGTGTGTTGCCTTGGGAGTGGAAAAGAAGATAAATAAAGAAGAATACTGCAGGAAACTAAAAAAAAAAAAAATCTGTAAAACTTCATGTGTTATAAAATGAGCTTTCAATCCAAGTTGTTGCCTAAGGTAAGTGGTTACTGAGCGAGCAGAAACTCGGCATTTGCATTTATTTAATTTTGTTTGATCCAACTGAAAACAAATATGTTGAATGTTAGTGTAGATGGTGCACACAATATGTGCGGGCTGGCATTGTATCCTATGACCGGGGTAATAATAAACTGCTCAGAGATGATATGTTATCGTATTAGGCATTATACATTATGAATCAAACCTGTGATTATATAAAAAAAATACTAAAATATATGACCTTATTTTTAAAATTTGTATTCAGAATAATACCAGCATGGTCCCCATCATCGACAGTGTGGATCCAATAGACAGAGAGATTGACTTTGTTCCATCCAAGAGTCCATACGATCCTAGGCACATGCTTGCTGGCAGACCCCACCCAGGTAAGATAACCCCACCGCACACTATACAATACGATGCTGTGAGTGCGTGCATAGAATCATGAAAACAGTAATACGAGTCTTTTCAATGAGCATATTATTGCATAAATAAATGTCATTCACAGTGCCTACAAACATGTAAATTATTGTCTCATCAAACAGTTTTCTGTGATCAGGATTTAGAGCGCAATTGAAATGACACAGAGACTGGAGATTTGTATAGAGATATATAAAGTGATTTTTGAAGAGAAAAAGTTAATCTAAGCAGTGTATAATAAGCACTAATTTGTGCTCATAATGCAAAGATAGTAAGTAAGCTATTCCAATTGTTCTTATTCTTGCTTTTCTTAACAGACAAGAAGGATGAATGGCAGTCAGGTTTCTTTGACAAAGGGTCGTTCATGGAGATCATGGAAGCATGGGCTCAGACCGTCGTCACTGGACGAGCAAAGTGAGTGTTATACTTCTTCATCATCATCATTACCACCAATCTCATAATCATCAACATCGTCATCATGACAACCACTACCCCCACCACCACCACCACCACCACCACCATCATCAACATCATCATCGTCATGACCACCACCACCACCACCATCATCATCATCATCATGACCACCACCACCACCATCATCATCGTCATCATAGGAAAGATTGCTATTATATAGAAACCAATCAATATGCAGAGATCCCTGTTAATTGTTGCATAACATCATCATAGTTGTATATTATGCTCATTTTCATAAAATAACATGATTGTCTGACTCTCCTGACGACAGATAGTCAACCTATTTGAAACGTCGAGCCCCTCCTACCATCCACCCTCTCCTCGCAATACCAACAGTCCTTTCCAGGACTATCCCAACAGTCCTTTCTAGGACTACCAACAGTCCTTTCTAGGACTACCAACAGTCCTTTTTAGGACTCTCCTAGAAAGAATACCAACAGTCCTTTTCAGGACTATCCCAACAGTCCTTTCTAGGACTACCAACAGTCCTTTCTAGGACTGCCAACAGTTCTTTTTAGGACTCTCCTAGAAAGAATACCAACAGTCCTTTTCAGGACTACACCAACAGTTCTTTTCAGGACTATAACTAACAGTCCTTTCTAGGACTACCAACAGTCCTTTCTAGGACTACCATAGTCCTTTTCAGGACTCACCAATCCACCCCCTCTCACATGGTGCAACCGCAAACCACACGTATAACATGATTGTCCTTACAACATTTACACTTTAAAACAATATTCAAATTTTCATTGACATTCTTCTTTCTCTGTCTTTTAGGTTGGGAGGCATTCCCATAGGTGTGATTGCCGTGGAAACAAGGACAGTCAACATTGAGATTCCCGCTGATCCAGGCAACCCTGACTCGGAGTCCAAGGTTGGTAGAGAAGCTAATATAACAATAGGCCTAGCATGAACTTACACTGTAAATTTAAGGCTTGTTCCAGTAGTGGTGGTCAGATGGCTGTATTTTTATTTAATTAAAAGAATACACTTAAAAAGTGTTTGTTGGCCGTTAAAGGGATCTAGTAACTTTGTTGACATGTGCAAAAAGTGATGAAGGGTTGATGCAATGTATATTGTTGTTATCTCATATGTCCACAGGGTATTGTGTGAAAATTTCAAGTAAAATGGACATTGCATGGCCAAGTAATGAGCGAAAATGCAAAGTGATATTCACTAACTCTCTGCACTCACTTTGTACATGGTTTCAAAACTCGGGGGGAGTTTTGATTATCTGAATACTTCGATCGTACTGACAAGCTGACACATCAATCTTAAGTTTATTTTTCTTTGTTTTTCCAGAGTATCTCCCAAGCAGGAATGGTGTGGTTCCCAGACTCGGCCTTCAAGACTGCACAGGCACTCAAGGACTTCAACAAAGAAGGGTTACCAATCATCATCTTTGCCAACTGGAGAGGCTTCTCAGGGGGCATGAAGGGTAAGTTTCAATGTTTCTCTTCTATTTTTTTTCTTCCTAGATATCGTGTTGTTCTTTAACTTTAGATGATTGTGAGAATTGAATTTGTATTACCATAATTTTGAAAAATTGTACAATGTTTATAAACATAAACATTGTTTTCAGAGCTGAAGTACGGTTCTTCCATGCAGGAAGATATCTTCAATGTTGTCCTCAGAAGTTGTACTGAGTCTTAACGCAAGATGGCACAGTCAGACACTGAGAATATTGAGAATATTCATACAAAATATCACAAATTTGTATAGATAATGTCATTAATAGTGCTTGTATGAGCAATTGCCGGAGAACGGTCGAGTCCAAGCACCCAGTAACTATCTACCATTCTTAATTCTTTGAGCTTCTTTGAGAATATCCATTACTAACCAAACTCTGATTAAGATTACCAACATGATTGTATTTTTTAATTCACCTTTTTTCAGACATGTATGAGCAAGTGCTGAAGTATGGTTCGTACATCGTGGATGCTCTAGTCCAGTCCAATCAGCCTGTTATGGTCTATCTCCCTCCGTTTGCCGAGCTGCGAGGAGGGTCGTGGGTAGTGATTGACCCAACCATCAACAAGCGGTACATGGAGATGTATGCAGACCACGACTGCAGGTATTGATGTGATTTTTATCATGTTCCCGAACGGTCTCCATATTTTGTGATTTGCCGCGTATGCAATAGTTACCAAGGGCGGGGGAAAATACAAAATATATAGGCAATGCCAGATTTCTACAAATTTTACACTCCAAATATGTAAACTATAGCAAAAACAACTTACCGATCAATATATATTTGATATATTACCTCTCGGGGTAATTGCGTTTTCATTCTAAAATAATGTGTTCATGAAGGTCAAATCTTAAGTTTCAAATTGCATGTTCACTTTGCTAGACTTAGACCAGTCTGTGACGAGAGAAAGCTAAGCCCGCATATTTGAGGGACCCGCCCTGAATGGGTTAACTTTAAGACAGCCATCAACAGAAGTGGAGAGTTAGAGACTAATGGGAGACTTGTCAAGTGGAAATTGTTTTGAGTTAAAAACAAGGCAAGACAAATATAAAATAGTACACTCAGACATCACTTTGGAAAATGTTATTATAAATGAAGTTATTGGGTCACTTAAACAGTCTTTGTTTTCTTGTTTGATCTACAGAGGAGGCGTGCTTGAACCTGAGGGAACGGTTGAGATCAAGTTCAGGAAGAAGGACCAGGTGAAGCTGATGAGACGCATCGACCCAGTGTGTGCCTCCATCATGGAGGAGATGGCTAACCCCACCATCACCAAGGATGAGAAAGCAGGTATGATAATGCCAAACTAGACCATGTGTAAACTTGTTATTGATCCAGGCAATTGGGAAAGTGTTGTCCCATACATATGCATCTACACATACCCTTTACATCCCTAATGACACCCAGACATAGTCGTACACATATCTATCACCAAGGACGAGAAAGCAGGTATGATGTGCCCCCTTATTTTACGGACATATTACAGATGTACATGCAAGAAAAAATCACAGACACAAAATTGTGCATTTTGTATGAGACTCATTGACCCTGTGTGTGCCTCCATCATGGAGGAGATGGCGAACCCAACCATCACAAAGGATGAGAAAGCAGGTATGATGTGTCCCTTTATATCTCCCAACCGTATGCACTCACTGATGCAGATATATTTAAGCCTCTAAACAAGCTTTCCCCATTGTACGATATGTGACCTTACACCACAAAACGACCGTTATGTCGCGGATATAGTTTCTCTGTAATTAGCTGAAATAGTCAAATTTGGTTAAAAGTATTCAGGATTTTTGTATTTCCTAAATGAAGGTATCATAATCTACCTTCTATGAAATTTTGATCATTAGAAATCATGTTTAAGTATGATTTTTTATCAAATAAAAATTATCAGATTACAGCTCTTGAATGGCGCCGATCTTTGAAGTGGCCCATTTCTCCCTTGTTTCAAAACTGCTTCAGCCATTTTCCAAATCTTTGGCGCTCTTTTTCAGAGGGTTTGCCTTGTCTGAATATGACAAATTATATACCATTTTAAAGGTAATCAATTCTACTGTGATGTCATGTGAAAATCAGCATAATCATTTTCCCAGACTTATTGGTCGTTTAGTGGTGTAAAGTCACATATGCCCTTTTATATCAACTTTGGTAACAAACTCGCCCACGTTCTAATGTGACGTGTTGACCCTGTATGTGCCTCCATCATGGAGGAGATGGCCAACCCAACCATCACCAAGGACGAGAAAGCAGGTAGAATATGCTCCCTTTTTAGCTCCCGAACATACACACTCATTGATACAGAGCCGCTAAACAAGCTTTCCACAACTTGTTTGATATGTCCTTTTATATCCACCATGGTAACAAACTCTATCACGTTCTAATGTGATGTGTTGACCTTGTGTGTGCCTCCATAATGGAACAAATGGCCAACCCAACCATCACCAAGGACGAGAAAGCAGGTAGGTAGGATATCAGCGTCCATTTAAATGAAAATGATAGTCCAGCAATATTATTGCACTCTCAATCTATAAATTCGATTCCGAGGCACATTATACTATAGGGTATATCATTACCCTTGCTTGAGCCAAGCTGCCGTGCAGGCCCATCATCAAGTATTTCAAGGAATCCATTGATGCCAAGTACCCATTTGCTGCTGTGCAAGCCCATCATCAAGCATTTCAAGGAATCCATTGATGCTAGGTACCCATTTGCTGCTGTGCAAGCCTATCATCAAGCATTTCAAGGAATCCATTTATGCTAGGTACCCATTTGCTGCTGTGCAAGCCTATCATCAAGCATTTCAAGGAATCCATTTATGCTAGGTACCCATTTGCTGCTGTGCAAGCCTATCATCAAGCATTTCAAGGAATCCATTGATGCTAGGTACCCATTTGCTGCTGTGCAAGCCCATCATCAAGTATTTGAAGGAATCCATTGATGCTAGGTACCCATTTGCTGCTGTGCAAGCCCATCATCAAGCATTTCAAGGAATCCATTGATGCTAGGTACCCATTTGCTGCTGTGCAAGCCTATCATCAAGCATTTCAAGGAATCCATTGATGCTAGGTACCCATTTGCTGCACCTGGGTTGAGAGCAGCTGCAAATGTCCCTCTGTACATACTCACATACACACAATTTTGATTTTGATTTTGATTCATGCATGTAAACAAACTCTTTTAGTTTTTATCTCCCCTCCTTCTCTCTGTTTACTTTCTCTCTCACTACCTCCCTCTCTTTCTCTCTAATCCCAATACATGTATTCATTATCCGGTCTTTTGTTAGTTTCTCGGGTACTGCCCTAGATAAGCCTTTATTTTGGCTTTTGGTGATCCCCCACATTCAAATATGGTTTATACTTTTCCCCCTTTATTCTCAATCTATGCCTTACTTGTTTGTATATAATTATGTAAATGTATATTTGCAGTAGTAGTTGTTATGTATATATGTTTTTTGTATGCTTTGTTTATACATTGTATTTTAAACTTTGAATGTGGACAATAAAATAAAATAAAATAAAATTAATTTCACCTGCTGCACAATTTGTGCAATATTGCATGGAAGCTGTGCTGCCTCATATGAAAGAAGAAGATATCTCATACTTTCATCTTTTTGTCTTTCATGCCCTTTGCATTCAGCGCTTACCAAGAAGATATGAGAGCAAAAGTATCAACTGCTTCCAATCTTCCACACCATTGCTTTCACCTTTCCTTATCTCCATGATGGTGGTATAAATCACATTAAGTGATATTTCTAATCTGTATTGTATTTTTTTGTTATCATATGCACAGCTCTGACTAAGAAGCTAACAGAGCGAGAGAATCTACTACTTCCAATCTACCACACGGTTGCCTTCCAATTCGCTGATCTCCACGACCGGGCGGGTCGCATGCAAGAGAAGGGAGTCATCTCGGTAAGTACAGTCTTAACCCTAAAAAGACTGAGGGGGGGGGGGGGCTGATTTAGCCCCCCCCTCCTCCAATTTCGCGATTACTTCGCAACGCTTAAATATTTTACGGTGCCACTTCACGACTTTTTTCCTTAGAGTCTTTCGCAACTTTTGATACCAAATTTGCGACAACCGGGTGTACCGTTCTAAAGTTACGTGACCTTTTGTAAGTGAGCGTCGGCCCGAAAATCGCTAAATTTTGTGATTTGTGTACAAATCCTATGGAAATTGATTTTTTCCTAGAAAAGACAAAATCTTCATTATTTTTCATTCTAATCACAGCAATCATTTAATTTGGGGCTAAAAATGGTTGAATAATGGTCAATAATTATTTCCATTGAAAAAACAATAAAAAACATGAGTCGAAAAAACAAAGAAATACATAAGAAATGCAATTTTCGCATAATTAATTAGCTCTAATTAGCATATTATAATGAGAACAACAAATTTAACTATGCAATATTGTATGGCTCATGGACATCTATCACCATGCCAAATTTGGAGTTGATTGGAGTTTCGATTGCCGAGAAAACTACGAAAATTACAAACAAATACAATTTTCGCATAATTAATTAGCTCTAATTAGCATATTCGAATTAATTTTTTTTTTTTAACTACGCAATATTGTAGACCTTATGGACATCTATCACGATGCCAAATTTGTAGTCGATCGGAGTTTCGGTTGCCGAGATCTTAGGGGGGGGCCCTTTTAGCCCCCCCCCCAGTTTTTTTAAGGTTAAAAATAGCCCAGTCTTTTTAGGGTTAAGCCCGGCGCAGACAGAGCCGACTCGACTGGTTGTCCTTCCGATCGGCTCAGTTTTCAGTGCCTCGCGACACACATTTTGCCAGTCGAGAGACAGTCGGATGCCAGTTGGGGCCGATTCAACACGATAAATCTGCCTCGACCGACCGAGCCCAACTCTAGCCTGATTGAAACCAGTCGGA
>JBAMJV010005383.1:107500-138367 GCA_037951105.1 Echinarachnius parma
CACTTGTCGGTAAAAATCAAAATGTAGATTTTTATACCATTTACAAAGGCCTCATCACAAGCATTAATTTGATGCTTTGATTTAACTACTTGGTCAATTATTGGCGAAGATATGACGGTTTCAGTGTTACACTCATAGGTCTTTTACACACATTGTGTTAACTTAGAATGCCAATTTCTACAAAACATGAATTACCGACAAGTGCCAGGTTGTGTTATAGCCGGTCACAAATGGCTGTATTCATACATATTAATGACAATTTATCTGTAGAGGTTTTGTGCATTGTCATTGCCTGTATTTAAAAATGCAAATTGAAAATTAAAATGCTGGGATGATGGACAGGTATTCCATTTGGTATTAGGTACATTTATATTTTAATGGACATAATGACAATTTGTTGGATGAATTTATGGATGAATTTATGAATCTCAGTCATCATGCATTATGGTGTGTATTACTGCAAATTTAAAAATAAACATAATAATTATGTGAAATTGTACATCAATCTCATGCGTCATCTTTTCTCAGTGAATTTAGAAGCAAATGGATGTTGGGTCTTTTGTATAAACCTTGTTTAATAAAAGGATTGACCTTGGGTTGTATACTTTCAGGAGAGGGAGAGAGAGAGACGGGGGTCAGAAGAAAGAGGTTGCATTAATTTATTGATGTCAGATCTGTTGGGTTGTCTCCTTAATAAATATGCGCATCGTAATTATCTCGCAATATTGATTAATCAGAGCGGTGATATTATTTTCCAAATTAATTTTCGATCTAATAAAGTCAGCGATGAACAGCCTTGTATACGCCGAGGTCGTGGCCTATTGAATTGGGATGTTGTCTTTGATTAGATTGGGGGCCTAAGTACAAAGTACGTACGCACGAGGGAGGGGGAGGGGGTTCACGCTGATGCGTATGCTGTATTCAACCACTTGCAAAACAAGTGCGTACAAGGGGGGGAAGGGGGTCAATTTCGGACAAAAAATTGCGGACGTATTTTGTAGATGGCCCCTTGTCACGCGACCCAGCGCTGCGCCTATCCATCTAGCGTGTCTTTAGGAAAACACTTAATTCACACAACAACCTATACCTCTCATTTTGGGCCAGAGTTAAGAATTTTCACCACGTAGTACACAGTCCTGATATAGACATATTTTTTAATACGGGAAACAATTTTCTTTTCACATTTGTATTGTTGGATTCAATATAATTCTACAATTGTTTGCTGTTCAATTTAATGTCACAATAACCCATGTACTTATAATCAAATATTCGAATTTCAAAGATTGAGTGCAGGTTATTTATGATGTTTGTGTTCAGTCTTTTGCTTAAATCACTTATGAAAGTGATAGCTCAGTTTTGGTTTAGAGCGCTTCGGGAAATAATGTTTGGGTAAAGTAATGAAACAATAAATGTAATATTTAAAAGAGCACACAATGTTAAGGACATAATGACATTCTTTGATCCAAATCGGTTTTTCGAAACTGCTGATTTTCCCATCAATATATCCCATTGGAATAAACGTTGGGGACCAACTTTTCAATAACTTACTTTCTATGTTAGATGTGAATGTAGTCATGGATAGACCCACTCAGGAAGATACATATCAATGATAAGTACAGTCAATTTGGGACTACGCATGCACATATACACACACACATACACACACACAATCAAACATACAGACATACACACACGCACACACACACACACACATATACTCACACAGAAACACAATACACGCACAAACACACACACACACACGCACACTCAAGTATAAACATGTGTGCACATGCACACGTACATACACACATACATGATACATGCATAATTTCTTGTTATAAATTATGTCATAGCGTGTTAATAATTTTCACCTTAACCAAATGCGGCTCTACTGAAAGTCTAGTAACGGCTGTTTGAAGCTAAAATTATACCCCTAATCACGTATTCCGAATAGATTTTCTCAAAATTACTGCGTTCGATTTCTTTCTTTTTAGACAACAAGAGACTTTCGTTATTCATCTTTAAGCACACCAATTATTACAAAATTGCCTGGGTTAGATTTCCCGTAATATTTTGTTTAAGGGGTAGTTCAGTTTTGGTAGAGAGGGCGCTGCACAACACAATTTCTTCGTGAGGTAATGAAAAACTGAGTGTCGAATTTGAAAGAACATGCAATTTTAATGGCAGAACAAACTCTATTTGGTCAAAATCGGTTCAGAAATGGTTGAAATATCAATAAATATATCCGATCGTATTTATTTGGGCCCCAAATAAATACGATGGTTTAAAAAAAAAAAAAAAAATGCTTACACTTTTTCAAAAATTGTCAAAAGCGGTTTTTAAATACTAGCTGTTGATGATCTCTCTATTTGATCATTATTTCCACAAAACATCACATGCATAATTATGTATGAAAAATGGTTGAAAACAATGTCTTATTAGAGAGCGCCCTCTTGTGTTTTAACTGGCGCTTTTTGAATGATAACAGGCTTTTTACTTAGTCGTTTATACCTTTCGAGCATGGTGGGGTTATAACTATTAGTTTGTAATACTACTGTGCAGGTTTTGGTTACTAAAATTCAGCCTTACCAAAACTGCAAGCGACCGACGTTCAACAGTGAAATTTCTCTTCCCATAGACATAACACGCGGGGTAGCGCGTTGCATGCTGGGTGTACGGCTTATGCATAATTCATTAGGGTCCAAAAAATTGGAAAACCATGCTTTGTGGAAAGATCGGAAAAGTAATCTTGCGTCTGACTGCCGAAAGTGAAATAAGAATCGTTACGAACCCCATTTCATTTTTGGATGAACGAACCTTATTTAATTTTTGGGTTAACAAACCTCATTTCATTTTCGGATTAACGAACCTTCGGAATAACTAGCCTTCGTAATATCGAACCCGATTTCATTTTCTGATAAACGAACCTTCGGAATCCCGGTTCGGAATAACGAATCTTCGGAATATGTACCTTCGGATCCAGTGGCGTAGCGTGGTCGGACTGATTGGGGGGGGGGGGGGGGCACGCAAAATTATTGGGGGGGGGGGGGCACACCTTATGTATTTATTATTTTTTTTTTTTAAATGGCCCCTTATGTTTTCTATTGTTTTTTCAAAATTATTGGGGGGGGGCACAAGCCCCCCGTGCCCCCCCCCCCCCCCCCGTAGCTACGCCACTGTTCGGATCAATGTAACGAATGTTAGGACAAACGAATCCTATTTCATTTTCGGATTTACGAACTCCCAGGTATACGAAATTTGCGTGTTCGGAAAAACTAACTTTCATATTTGTAACGAACAGCACCCAATGAGCGGTGTCCAGACAATGACAGACAATGACAGCAAATTACGGGTTTTAAAACATGCAAAAACGAGGCTGACACAAAGTAAAATCACGATACGTCGTATGTATTTATATCTAATTTATCTATTTATTACCATGTTTAATACACAATGTAATACTACTTTACGAGACGCGATTGAGAAACTAGACGAAATTACTTGTATGAAGAGCGATCTATGATATAGGAAGTTTGTTGGCAAGTGCAAAAAGTGAGGAGTAATTATTAAAATATATATTGGTGTGATCCGATATGTCCACAAAAAAATGTGTGAAAAAGATCATTGGATTTTTGGGCCTGAAATATTAGCAAACATGCAAAGTGATATTTACTAACTCATTGTACTTACTTCGTACACGGCATTATTTATCCCGTATATAGACAATTCATATCTGATCACTTCAACTAATATCTTTTGAACTAAATAGAAATTTGAAAACCGAAACCCGCCCCGTGCTTATATTGTTAATTTGAATATGACAAGGTATGGGAGAACCACTACATGTTCCAAGTAAGTTATAAGGATTGGGACAATGTTACTAAACATCGCTAGCAGCTATATCGCTCTTTGCATGACTGGCATTATCAATTACAGTACACTTCCATCGACAGTCACTCTTTGGAATTCAACTCTTCATACGCTTGGTTTCTTACATACTGAGGGTACCACCACCCTAAACAAATAGTCTTGTGAATAAAAGGCGTCATTGCTAGTAGTCAATTCTAACAACAAGTTCAGAATAGTATGTTTCCAGAAAAAAATAATAATTGGAAACAAGCATCACCATACTAACATTTGTTCATTGGTCTACATACGAAGACTACCCTTTGTCTAGGAGGAACATTATTGTCCGTGATTATATTGTCTCCAAACGTACGCGTGAATATCACGGGCGCATACTAAACCACGGTGTCATAATGGTTCCGTCAATGGTGGTAATTAAATGCATTGTTAATTAATCACACTATCCCTTTTTAAAATGGTGAGCATAAATTTGATATCACACAACGGTACCAACAAATTTAATGATGCGTTATTTGCCTGGTGGCCCCCTTTAATTTTAGTTGTAACTATTAGTTTGTAATGTTATCATGCGGGTTTTAGTTTATCCTGAAGTTCAACCTTTAAATACCAAAACTGTACTGGCCCTGTAAGCATGTGACCATGGTGACAGGCTTTTTCCTTCAAAATTTCACTTTCGTTATAAAGAAATGCATGTTTGAAGCGTTCAGATTTTAATTTCTCCAGTGGAGAATTTCAACTGTGTAGGAAGTCAGTGCAATAAAGTACAAAATATTACTTTACATTTTCGCATTATCAACCGCTCGTCACTTTTTGCAGTTACTAGATTAGAAATTTACTACATTCCTTTAAGATAAATATGTTTTGCTTCATGTACAATAACGAATTTTATATATACACTTTATAGCCTACACAATACATTTTACTAAAACAGTTTACCGAAGATTACGTGGGCTTCGCCGGTATAGACTCCAGAACTCTGAAGCTATTGGGTTCGATTCCCACTGAAGCCCATTTGTCTTGTTTCATTTCGTTGCTTTAATGTATTTCTGGTCAGTTTCTCGTTATGCGTATAACTGTACATTGTTATTAGTATTTTAGTTGTCCTAGGAAAAGATTGTTAATAGTTGACATGTGGTGCAAATAATCGTCAACATAAAGTGCAGCACTCTCATGATTTATGATTGCACAATATTATATTCATTCAAACTGAACGATTTGTTTGTTTCATAATTATTTCATGAACGATAACGGTTATGTCCTTGGCGAATATTCTGTACCAATGACACAATCTCAGTTTTGATCGTGAATAATTTAAAAGGTATGTCATTGAATTACATGGTATATTTACATTGAAGCTGATACACTTAAGAATACACAATATATAGGTATAATCTGTGCAATACTAACAATAATTTACTAGACTCTAGAGTCATTGTTGCTATAACACGTATAATTTAAAAGTAGAGCGATGGATTGCTTGATTTGAGATAATTTCCCTAATTCAAAATTACAGTGATTGTTTGCAATTAACAAAGAAATCAGGATATTTATTACCATAAATGGAATAGTAAATACAATTCACGAAACTAAAATTAAATTATATACATTGCATAATTATTAAAACAAAAGAAGCAGAGCTTATAGGATATTTGGTTCCTGAAGGCAATCGTGTTATATCAACTCTAATATGAAAAGAAGATGTTATCACTGAAATCGAAGAAAGGAAATAAAGTGGAGATAAAGTCAATAGCAATCATATATAAGCTACTAAAAGTGAAACAAAATATATAATTTAATCAAAATAGTACGTAGGAAACGCAGTGTATATCACTAAATTGTAACAAATTGATAATCTGCAAACACAAAACAATCTTTAATCATATATACAGTCCTACCAACAGTAAGTTTGTTTGTCTATACTTAAACATATATTCCAGTGTAGGATGTATTATGTATAATACGATACACAATTTGTTTTAGTTTTATTTGGGAGTTAAAGGTACCATTATATTATAATAAAGATGACTTTACGTGTTTAGTCCTTGATCATTGCATGTCAAGGTTTATGTTTGAAGATATGATTAAACATATTATACATTTTCGTATTGTTTACATTGATGTATGTCCCTCAACGACTCTCATTGTATTACACATTTGATATTGTAGTAGATTTCAGCAATACATTTCATCATTGATCAAAATGTAATGAATACATTTGATATTACTAGTAAACGCCTATTTGAATGTAGGGCAAATACATATTGTTTAGTACATAAATTTAGAATGATATCGTTACATTTAATTCTGCAATTTTATATACCTGTAGAAAATTCATTTTGGTTATATTCCGTCCCAACATGCATTGCTTTCAAATACGATATGTGTCCTTGACAATGCAATTTGTTTAAATAACATAATTACATCACTTTTGCTTAGTTTGTGTGCATAATTCGAAAAGCGTGTCGCTGAATTATGAGGACAATTACTGTTAGTGTTAAAGCAACTGTTGGTAAACAAAAAATGGTAGGTGGTTTTATTTCTTATCTTCACATAAAGTTCATTCAGTTATCAGTCAACCTATATTCTTTTAAAAGTAATACACTTTATTGGTAAATAAAAAATACCGGCGTCTTTGCAATATTAGGAAACTGTTCACCTGTCATTATGATTACATATGATTTCGCCACCAAATACGTGTTATCACGAAACATCTAACAATAGGCGGAAACCGAATTTATTAATCAAAGCGAACCATTAACTTTGTCAGATTTGTCCACAAGAGATATTTGAGACTCCAGTCATTTAGCTATATCATCATTTAGATTATTGTGAATAATGTTTGTTTTATTTCCACTGATTATCTATGAAAAAATGAAACGTGATGTCAAATTTTATCGTTCGCGAGAAAATATTTGAATCCGGATACTATGAACGATCGACGCATCAAAATACTGATATTTTGTTTACCAAAACAGAAAAAAGCATTCTGGAACGCTTTATATTCTATATTCTATCTTAAATATCTCAGCAATTATGAAGACTTTTTGTGAAATGAAAACCTTTTTTTCTTTCTTTTTTCTGTGACCATAAGCAAAACAACTAAGTACCAGAGAAGTGAGATAGCTCCAAGTGATTATTTTGGAGTCTTACAAATTAAATTGATCATTTTAATGGATTTTAATGGAAAAGCATCGCTAAAAACAGGTGGTGGAGGGAAAAATGTCGATGTCCATGAAACACACGCACCCACAAACTTATTAACTGGTGTGAACTTTTAATATTGTGCAACGGATATGTGTCACGAAATGTCGAAATCTGTTTTTGAAAGCTTAATTACAATTATTTGAACGCGCTATTGGCATTTTCGGCCTAACGTCGTATGTGGTTATGATTTGGTTCCCATATCCAAAGAGGAATTAACTTTATCTTGCCTTTTTGTATTTTACATAATATGTGCATCTAACAGTGAGGTACACAATCGATTATTTAGTCTAATCATTATATCATTTGTTTAATAATTGCATTTCGATACATGAAATATGCTTCATATATATTTTATTAGTAATTGCATCAACACGGGGGACATTAGCCTAATCAGTTTTACAGGAAATAATCACACAATATACCTAGTTTAAATAACGATGATAACCTATGTAATATTATATTATATGCATGTATAGATATGTAACACAGTAATTATGATATCCTACATTATTTTTAAAAATAATACAGAAAGCAAATAGCCGTTAAACGAAACACATATAAACTCGATATGAATTCAGTACTAGTAACACCTGAACAACGTTTAATAAGTATTATTTTAGAATAAATACATGCACAAAATATCAAGAACATCGTATATAAATTTTCAGCAATAAGGCCTAATACCCTTTTTAAAAATTATACTCGGCAAAAACAGAAAAAGAACCACTTCTTGAAGACAAAATATATCATAATGTTCAAACCTATGTTAATATAGCCCTCTCCTACCATCCACCCTCTCCTCGCAAACCAACAGTTCTCTTTAGAACTACCAACAGTCCTTTCTAGGACTACCAATAGTTCTTTTTAGAACTCTCCTAGAAAGAATACCAACAGTCCTTTTCAGGACTACACCAACAGTCCTTTCTAGGACTAACAACAGTCCTTTCTAGGACTACCATAGTCCTTTTCAGGACTCACCAATCCACCCCATCTCACATGGTGCAACCGCAAACCACACGTATTATATGTTAATATCGGTATAGAATTCAGATAAATCAGTCATAAATGACTTGTCACGGTCAATTAACCACAGCAATGTCCGTCTTAAAAATAAAAAAATGGAGTATTCACTCAACGTATAAATTAGTGTTGTTGAGCATAATCTAAAATAAAACTTGTTAATGACATGACATCATTTTTAATTATAGCTTTTCCCGCTCAATTTCGTGATTGTGACAATCAAATTGATATAAGGAGCAAACGAATTCGCGCGATTGCGATCGTGTCAAAGCAGCATTCGAATTCGTAAATAGTCGTTCAAAATCGTGTCTGAGCAAGTGAATTTGAACAAAGAGCATACCTTTTCATCAATGGTCATTCAAAATCGCACGTAGTTCACGCTGGCGTTACTGCACATTCGCGAATTCAAGTGCCCATAAATGGAACTATCGTGTCTATTCACGAAACCGTATGCGTATGCATGAATTCGTTTGCACTTATTCGGAATTTGAAAGACCGATACCAACGATTACGCGGCAATGCGTGAATTTGAATGACCCTTAATGAATTCGATTGAAAAAAGTGTAAACTTGAGCGGGAAAACCTATATAAAAACTTCTTAACTTTCATCTCAATGAAAAGTATAACTTAAGACAAATTAGAAAGTTTTATTTAAAAAAGAATCCATTGCACACATGTGTATTAGTCGAAACAGCAGTTTTCCTTTTGTCAGCATGAATTGGTATGAATCCCTTTCAATAACTCGACCGTCATCCAAAGATCTTCACACACAATGTCACCCATGGTCAACCAGTTTGGTGGTCTCTAACATGGCATATCTCCTGGTAACTATGGATCAAACTTGCCGGTGACACATGAAATAGACATGCTTAATGACTCAAAGTGTTTTATTTAACATATCCTTTTTTTGTTGGAAAATTTGTAATTTCAGAGTTTGTTCGTAACAGAATATCAAAATATTTGTCATAAGTTATACTTGCCCCACACCTCTGTTTAATGTGACGTGATTATCATCAATTAATTTAAATGGTGTGATCCTCTATTGTTCTGCTATTTTTGAAAACAGACTTTAATATAGTTAATTAACCATGCCAGGTCATCATGCATGAACAATTACATACCCTGCCTGTAGAGAACTATATTTCCTATTATTTGATATACGATAATGTACATTTCGTCATATATGTCTTGTTTCTTTTTTTCTTTTTTTTTGCTAAGCATAATATCGTCTGGATAGAATTTTAATAAACGTTAGTTCCTCTGTATTATGTTTGATTAAAATCGCTTCTAAGTGGCATATTAAACCCGTTATGATGTCTAAAGTTTTTGTAATTGCTTAGGCAAACGGGAAAATGTGTGTTCGCCCTTTAATCAATTATAAACGACTGACTGAGATCCAAAGGCCCCCTCTCACGCTTTTTTTGTTTTGTGTGTATTGATTTTGTGTGTATTTTTACATTATTCAAATCATCACGTACGTAGCCCCCTCCCTGTCGCTGGTCAGTAGAAATGGCTTGCTCGAATCGATGAGGGCGCACTTCTGATGGGTTGACGAGTACCAGAATCCGCTGCATCCGGCTAACCCACCGCATTCCATGGCGCAAGAGAGCATCGAATCCACGCCGTCTTTGTGCTTCATGACATAAGACGCCACCACCGAGCCCTTGCCGTGGAGCATCTTAAACCTTATGCCTCTTTTACCACGTGCGCGGTTGGCTGGAGAAGATGCGTTTGGCGCGATGGTAGTTGGATTGGCTGTAGTTGGTGTGGTTGTAGAAGATTTTCTTGTGGTGGCGTCGGCATTAGTGGTTGCAGAGGTAGTGTTGATTGTTGAAACTCCCAGGGTTGTAGTAACGAAGGCAGTTGCAGTTGTTGTACCAGGGTCCAGAGTTGTTGTAGCTACAACTGTATTTTGGAAAAAAATTGAAATTAATGTATATAATTACTTTTCTATTTAACCCCTGGGGGTGTTTCACAAACATTATAAGCTGAACTTAAATGTACCTTTATAAACCTAACCATTTTCCAAAGTCATTGATGGCCTTGGCATAAAACATATTCAAACTACAAACACAAATACAAGTATTTGAACATTCCAACAAAAAATAGATCAATAACCTAAAGACTCGGAAATAATATTGCTAATGATATTCGTTTGTCTCGCAATGTATGGTCAAACTAGGAATCTAAACGATCATGACGTTTCGTATGCTACTGCAATACTTTGTCAAATGATAATATCGAATGTAGACACTCGGCTTTTATGCTCTACCGTGGCTCTCAACATCACAATCTCGCATGAGCGATTGCGTTCCTGAGAGTTCAACAACGGAACACCCCGATTGGCCGGTGCACACGGGCACTCAACCAATCAACGGACACTGGATCGGCCCGCATAACGAACCAGCATACGTTACGTCGTCACGACACTACCCCGACCAACCGGCCCCCAAAGGGTTGATGCCAAACCCCACGGTAGAACATAGCCACCTTCTCGCTACAACGCTCATATCTACGTATCAATTTCAGGGCACGGCGCCCGTATGTTCAATCAATAATAGTAAATATATAATCCATTGCGGATATAGTATCGGAAATAATATCGCTAATGATATTCGCTTGTCTCGCAATGTATGGTCAAACTAGGAATCTAAACGATCATGACGTTTCGTATGCTACTGCAATACTTTGTCAAATGCTAATATCGAATGTAGACACTCGGCTTTTATGCTCTAACGTGGCTCCCAACATCACAATCTCGCATGAGCGATTGCGTTCCTGATAGGTCAACAACGGAACACCCCGATTGGCCGGTGCACACGGGCACTCAACCAATCAACGGACACTGGATCGGCCCGCATAACGAACCAGCATACGTTACGTCGTCACGACACTACCCCGACCAACCGGCCCCCAACGGTTGATGCCAAACCCCACGGTAGAACATAGCCACCTTCTCGCTACAACGCTCATATCTACGTATCAATTTCAGGGCACGGCGCCCGTATGTTCAATCAATAATAGTAAATATATAATCCATTGCGGATATAGTATCGGAAATAATATCGCTAATGATATTCGTTTGTCTCGCAATGTATGGTCAAACTAGGAATCTAAACGATCATGACGTTTCGTATGCTACTGCAATACTTTGTCAAATGATAATATCGAATGTAGACACTCGGCTTTTATGCTCTACCGTGGCTCCCAACATCACAATCTCGCATGAGCGATTGCGTTCCTGATAGGTCAACAACGGAACACCCCGATTGGCCGGTGCACACGGGCACTCAACCAATCAACGGACACTGGATCGGCCCGCATAACGAACCAGCATACGTTACGTCGTCACGACACTACCCCGACCAACCGGCCCCCAACGGTTGATGCCAAACCCCACGGTAGAACATAGCCATAAATATATAATCCATTGCGGATATAGTATCGGAAATAATATCGCTAATGATACTATATCCGCAATGGATTATATATTTACTATTATTGATTGAACATACGGGCGCCGTGCCCTGAAATTGATACGTAGATATGAGCGTTGTAGCGAGAAGGTGGCTATGTTCTACCGTGGGGTTTGGCATCAACCGTTGGGGGCCGGTTGGTCGGGGTAGTGTCGTGACGACGTAACGTATGCTGGTTCGTTATGCGGGCCGATCCAGTGTCCGTTGATTGGTTGAGTGCCCGTGTGCACCGGCCAATCGGGGTGTTCCGTTGTTGACCTATCAGGAACGCAATCGCTCATGCGAGATTGTGATGTTGGGAGCCACGGTAGAGCATAAAAGCCGAGTGTCTACATTCGATATTATCATTTGACAAAGTATTGCAGTAGCATACGAAACGTCATGATCGTTTAGATTCCTAGTTTGACCATACATTGCGAGACAAACGAATATCATTAGCGATATTATTTCCGATACTATATCCGCAATGGATTATATATTTACTATTATTGATTGAACCTAAAGACTGTTTGATAATAAAAACTATTATTAATAGTTGTTTTATTCCATAAAAATATACATTTTCACTAATTGTTCAACAATTTGAACATCTAAGACGGCGAACAGGCTTTAATAATCTGGCCTTATTTTGTCAGTGTGCATTAACTGTTATGTTTCTGCATTGAACAATAATACACGGACCTATTGGCATCTACAAAATCCACAAAACATCTCCAGCGGATACCTTATACCTCGACGTGTACGTATTACCAATAGATGCAGGGAAAAGGTTTAAATTTTGCAAATTTTCTTTCGTTCTTGAAATAGCTGTAATTATATATTTGGACAGCGCTGGTATGTCTCTTTTGTGAAATAAATCTCGATTGTAATGTAAGGCCAGAGGTCACGAAAATATGTTTTTTGTTTTAGTGAGGATTACGCTGTTTTATGCAAGTTAAATTAGTTATGGTTAGGCTGGAAGTAAAGGGACACTTTTAATTATCATTCATGTTTAACTAAAATGTGTAATCTTTTGTTTGTTATGTCAACTGGTATGCTCTGTCAAGGGTTGCCATAGTTACGAGGGGTTACAGTATTTATAACCTTGCATTTTTGCAACTATTTTTCATGGGAAAGTTATTATGTATAATAAAACCACACTCGCAGCGTAAAGCTTTTTCGGAAGCCTAGACCAGTGTCAAGTTTTTGGTTTGACATTTGCCGCCAAACGGGTAACGAAATAAATGATCGATGAAATATATAGCACTAATCTTTGATTGACTTCAAGCCAGATATTTCTTCGGTGGTAGAAACACTCCACTTTGGTGGGCGGCTCGCTGGCGACGATCAGGGTTGTCAGGATTACCTGCGGGAGATTGGTGGCTGCTCTGGAAGTATAATGCCAATACCGAGTTGGGACTGGATTGTTTCCCCAGGAGGAATTTAACAGACGAGGAGAAAGCTAGCCATTCTCTCAGTCTCTCGGTATCTTATGATACCAGCGCCTAGCAAAGTGTTCCATCAGATGAGGAGAGATCCGGACATTCTTCCGGTATCTTTATGATAGCAGCTCATAGCAGAGCAATACAGCAGATGAGGAGGGAACCAGCCATTTTCCTTCGGTATATTACGATACCAACGCCTAGCAGACTAATTCATAAGATGAGAATAGTGCCAGCCATTCTCTCTCGGTATCTTACGATACCAACGCCTAGATGACATGGATGAGTTGTTCATCAAATGAGGAGAAAGCCAGCCATTCTCTCAGTCTCTCGGTATCCTATGATAACAGCGGCTAGCAGAGGAATTCATTGGATGAGGAGGGAACCAGCAATTTTCCATCGGTATATTTATGATAGCAGCTCAGGCGCGCCGGAACTAGTTTTGGATTGGGGGGGGGGGGGGGGGGAGACCTAAGGGGGCTCATAATTTGTTTTGTTTTGTGTAGGGGCCATAGGCATAAATTTGTACCATCTTTGGCGAGGGAGCGAAGCGACAACCCAGCAGCGTGCCCGGGTTTGTTATGACTGCGGGGGGGGGGGGGGGGGGATAGGGGCCCCCAAAAGCTTTTGGATTTAGCTGTTTCGAAATCGGAAGATTTTTAATTGCACATTGCAAGCATCATGTTATGAGGGGGGCTTTCTCCAAGTATGGATGGACTTTACCCTGATAGATACATAGATTTTTTTTTTTATTATTATTTTTTTTCATTTCCAACATATAATACATTTTACAATCATATAGAACATAAATATTGTAATTTTACAATTGAAATCATGATAAGAGAACATAATTTATAAAACTAGTAGTTGGAAATGGAGAGCGCTGCTAAAAAGCGATGCTTGTACAATGCAGCACTCTCAAACTAATTGTTACAGTACTTGCAAGCATCCCTAAATAGAATCAGTCAAGGGATACCCACATTTGGGAAGCTTATTGGGGGTCCAGGGGGCGGAGCCCCCGGAAGCTTTGGGATTTGTAATATCCAGAAATAAAGATGTTGTCTATATGTAAATATGAAATACAGTTAACTATTGTATAGTTAGTTATTATAGTTAGCTCAATTTTAGTGGGCATAGAGAGAAGTCCTGAAAAAAAAAATTCAATGAGTACAGGGCTGGGACACGAATTTTTTTCCCCAACCCGTTTGCAAATCCTTGTGAATTAGCGACTTGGTCAGAGACCACGCATACCCAAAATTTCCGACTTGTATAAATTCGAACATTGAGTCGAGTGCCATACAAAAAAGCAAATACAAAAAACATTGAACCAAGGTAGGATTCGAACCAGGGATCTCTAGCATATCTCTACCGACTGAGCTCAAGTTTGGTTGGTATTGGTTTTTAGGGGTACATGTACCCTCACATGAACCCTTGCACTAACCCTAATGTTAGGGGTCATAGGTCAGATTTAGTGGCTATAGGTCAGATTTAGTGGCTATAGGTCAGATTTAGTGGCTATAGGTCAGATTTAGTGGCAATGTATAACTCGAATTGAATACGCGCACTTTGGTCTCCATTCAAGTCGCCCGATTCCAAATAGACGGGCATAATCTTATGCGTTCGTGCCATAGCAAACCTGTTTGGGAAAAAAAAATCGCTGCCGGGACGCGAGTTTTCGTTTTACACAATAGCCTAGGGAAGGTCGCCCAAAACTCGTGAAAACGCGCTGGTAAGCCAAGACTAGCGCCAGCAGCTGTATGTATGAAACTCTGCGACTCTGCGACATCGATCTAGCTAAGACAAGTCCAAGGGCCAGGGTGACCATTAATTCGTGGCCGATCTCGATGCGGACTACGACCACGACGATGATAATAGGACTATTCATCTAGGCGTCTATACAATACACTAACAGTCATCATGGTGTGTGAAACCACGATTTTATTGAGAAAATGGCTAGGCTTGCGTGTAAATCAACACACGCGAGCTCCCAGGTAGCAAGCCAACGTCGGACCAACGTTGGAAACTCGCAAACTCGTTGGAACTCGTTGGACGTTGGACAATCTCGTTGGACCAACGTTGGATCAACATCGGTAACTCACATTAAAATTGACGTTGAACAGACTTGTTGGACCAACGTTGGATCAACATCGGTAACTCACAGTGAAATGGACGTTGGACAATCTCGTTGGACCAACGTTGGATCAACATCGGTAACTCACATTAAAATGGACGTTGGACAATCTCGTTGGACCAACGTTGGATCAACATCGGTAACTCACATTAAAATGGACGTTGGACAATCTCGTTGGACCAACGTTGGATCAACATCGGTAACTCACAGTAAAATGGACGTTGGACAATCTCGTTGGACCAACGTTGGATCAACATCGGTAACTCACAGTAAAATGGACGTTGGACAATCTCGTTGGACCAACGTTGGATCAACATCGGTAACTCACAGTAAAATGGACGTTGGACAATCTCGTTGGACCAACGTTGGAGCAACATCGGTAACTCACAGTAAAGCGGACGTTGGACAATCTCGTTGGACCAACGTTGGATCAACATCGGTAACTCACATTAAAATGGACGTTGGACAATCTCGTTGGACCAACGTTGGATCCACATAGAAAACTCGCAGCTCAAAAGCCGTTGGACAATCTCGTTGGATCAATGTTGGATCAACATCGGTAAATCGCAGTAAAATTGACGTTAGACAGACTTGTTGGACCAACGTTGGATCAACATCGGTAAATCGCAGTAAAATTGACGTTGGACAATCTTGTTGGACCAACGTTGGATCAACATAGGAAACTCGCAGCTCGAAAGCCGTTGGACAATCTCGTTGGACCAACGTTGGATCAACATCGGTAAATCAAAGTAAAATTGACGTTAGACAGTCTTGTTGGACCAACGTTGGATCAACATCGGTAATTCGCAGTGAAATGGACGTTGGACAATCTCGTTGGACCAACGTTGGATCAACATCGGTAAATCACAGTAAAATTGACGTTATACAGACTTGTTTGACCAACGTTGGATCAACATCGGAAACTCGCAGTGAAATGGACGTTGGACAATCTCGTTGGACAAACGTTAGATCAACGTTGGATATCCGCATACAAATATCACAATCGTTGTTCGAATCAGGTTGGATGCATTAGTCCAATGTTGGAAATTTTCCAACTCGTTGGACAGCGTTGGATGCTGGATAAGAACAGATCACTCCTTCATTGTTGGAATCTGGTTAGATACCAACGTTGGTCCAATGTTGGAAACACGTAGCTCGATCAAAGCCGCCTGGACAAACATATTGGACCAACGTCAGATCAACGGTGGACATCCGCATACAAATATCACAATCTAATGTTAGAATCAGGTTGGATGCCAACGTTGGTCCAACGCTAGAAACTCACTGCAGCTCGACAGACGTTGGACAAACTCGTTGGAATAACGTTGGATCAACATCTGTTGCGCATCGGTTACTCATAGCCGGCCGATTTGTACAAGTTAGCATGCCATAGACACAAGAGGGCTTGATATTATCTACATGTAGCAACATCACGGCAGTTCTTTTGTGTTTATTTTTTTATTTTTTTGAAGAACTCGTGTGAGTGAACTCGGGCGAGTCTACGGATATGGATGGTGATGGAGTATACCAGTCCATTTATAGTTTCCTGCAAGTTTCTAGGTAATAATTGTCGGTGGTGTATGCTGTAGTATATTTTTTGTGCTTCCCCAGTATTCGGTGTGTTATGATCAGCTGAGATTACCACGCCTAGAGTAGCTGGCGTGCGTGAGCTTGTCGAGTCGCTCGTTGACGGTAGATTTTTTGTGTACGTGCGGGTGCACTCTATTATAGTAATACATACTGCTATCGTTCTTTGACAATTTGCTGTCAATTCAATGAGTTTAAATTAAATCCCTGTTTTTAGTTTGAATTGATACTCATCGAAAAAATGATCTAGATTTAAGATATGCATGCATTTGATTAGTGGTAAATGTGTAACACAAAAAGCAGTGAATCTATTCTAGCAAAATTGTCATGGGAGTGAAATATGCAGAATCACAGTAGGACAAGTATGAAGTAAACACCACATAAGCTACAGCTATAGTGCATTATTTGAATTATGTTGTATACATACTTCATTGGTGGAATGAGGTACTATTCCAATCTTGATCCACTATTAAACACTCATCATTGTAAAGGTATTGGACATTAAGCTTCCATGGATTAACGTTCTATATTATAGCTTGGGTGAAACGTTAATCCAACGAGAATCCAACATTTCACATCTGTTGTTCACTAGCTTTGTTGTTAGAAAAGTCAATTATTTTACTTGTAGCACAGGTGGTTAAAACCCCCTTGCATAATAAAAGGATTTAAAATTAGCTGCTGGAATCAGGATGTATGCCAACGTTGGATCAACGTTGGTTCAACGTTGGATCAACGTTGGTTATTATTCATGAATATTCATGATCGGTTATCATTGACTGCAAAAAGCATTAATTATCGTGTTATTTAATTGTTCAGAATGAATCCAATGTTATTATTTACTCATTATTTGAAATATATGTAAGTTATTTATCTACAAAAACATACTAAAGGTTTGTTTCCATGATGTATTAATGTAAATTCTTAAAACTTTATCTAAACATTCAACTTTATCCAAATACCAACCATCAAACAAATATTAACACAGAAGCTAGGTTATATAAAGCTGAGTGGATGAAGATATGTACATGTAGAGAGTGTAGGAATAGGAATAGGACTATATGGATAGGAATAGGAATAGGAATAGGAATAGTCTTAGGTATAGGTATAGCAATCATAGGATAGGATGCTCTAGATATCACCGATAGGCGTGCCCTATGAATATTAATTTATTTTTTTAGTATGGCGAGACGTTGGTCCAACGTTGGTCCAGCGTTGGACCAACGTTGGTCCAACGTTGGAGAAATGTTGGTGAATTACGCTGGACCAACGTTGGATGCTTGTTGGAGACATGTTAGAGACATGTTGGATGCTTGTTGGAGACATGTTGGATGCTTGTTGGAGACATGTTGGATGCTTGATGGAAATATGGTGGATGTTTGTTGGACACATGTTGCTTTGACGTTGGATCAACGTTTGCGTACGCCCAAATGACGCTGGTCCAACGTTGGCGAAACCAAAATACCAACCTTGGATCAACGTTGGAAAAGCGTTGGTCCAACGTTGACAAATAACAATTTTCCAACAATGGACCAACGTTGATCCAACGTTGGTATTTTGTTTTCGCCAACGTTGGAGCAGCGTTGTTCGGGCGTACGCAAGCAACGTTGGTCCAACGTTGCCGGACAACGTTGGACCAACGTTGCCGAAAAAATTGGCGACGTTGGTCCAACGATGGACCAACGTTGGCTTGCTACCTGGGCTAGTCTTGGATTACCAGCGCGTTTTCACGAGTTTATGTCGACATTCCCTAGGCTATTGTGTAAAACGAAAACTCGCGGCCGGGACTGGGTCAAATAACCTTAATGGGGGTTCCAGGGGGAGCAGCCCCCGGAAGATTTTGGATTTGGGCAGTTTAGCCCTATCAAAATGTGGTTTAAAGAAGACTATATTATCAAATTTCACATTATGAATGAGAGGGGGCAATGCTCCTTTATTTTAATGTTATACCGTAGAACACCATCGTGAAGCACCCCCAATCACCTATACGCATCTTGCTTTTTAAAGAGCGCTCTCTATGTGTCCAAAAATGGAGACGTTAATCAAGAATGCAAATAATGGTGACGAATATTCATGCGAATAATAATGGAGGTGAATCTCATGGAAACGTCACATAAAAATACAGTGGTGATGAATATTCATGTGAAAACGCCGCCTAAAATAGAAAACCACTGTGCTGTTATTTGTATGGAGGGCCATTCTTTGAAAAGTGAAACTTTTTCGGAAAAATTGAAGTTTTATTTTTTTGTAGTTTTGTTCCATTTTTGGAATGATCCATGTGTAAAGTTTCATGAAATACATGATTTGAAGTTTAAAATGAAACTTTTTTACTCATTTGCATAAATTTACATATTTCAATATTTTTCTAATAATCATAATTCAGAAAATAATCAAGATATCAAAAGGATAATTAGCAAGCTCATTCTTCTCACTTTCCTGTACAGGTTGATACCAACTTTGTAAAAATTCAACCTTTCATTCTTTTCTAAACCCGATATTATAAAATTCCCATTTTTCCATTCATATTGTACATGTCACACACGTGACCACCCCAAAATGTCACACACGTGACCAGACGTTGCCACATAATTAAGTACTATAAAAAACAACGGTTTGATATAATTCTCATTCATTGCTATTGTTGTACTTACAAATGTATAGTACTTCTCTGGTAATAAGATGAACATTATAGCTATTCATATTTTAAAGAATTTTCCAAATGAAATTTAGTTATGAAAAAAGCGCTCCGTGCGAAGCCACACACGTGACCCATGCCATTTGACCTCTGACATTGAGTTACGTAATCCTTATAAAATCTTTTGTGTTAAGTTTGAAAGACTTCAACATATTCAAGTCACATATGAAGTAAAAATCATTATAGTCTCATACTTACTGAAATATAAGCATCCCATTTCAAAATTTGTCATGTTTTGGGTCACACACGTGACCAAGAATGGCCCTGGAGCTGTGTTTGATATGGGGCGTATACAGGGGGTCCCACCCCGTGCACATTTATTTTAAAACCTCTGTCCCCGTTGTTAGTCAACATTCAAACAGATGAATCAACTCAAAGGAAATAACATGACAGGATAATTTGTCATTAATTAAGGACATGTAAAATATAGATAATTAAAGTAGCGTTCAAGTTTCAATGAAGGTCTACATGTATGTACTTTCAAGGTTCTTGTCCACCCCCCCCCCCCCCCCCAATCCTACGTGTGGCTTTTTCTGGCTTTTTCTGGGTTATTTAAGTGTTCATGGGTTCCTTTTGTTTGGTTTAAAGACTCATGAAAGAAGGTACATGAGAGTATTTGTATCGGTATAAGCCTTTTTTGTACGATACAAATTATTATTGTTCTATGCAGCCTTTAGATTCGACGTTGCCACTGACAACCGGCCCCTTCGGTAACAATATCTACCATGTACATTGTAAGAAAATTCACGCCCTAAACAAAAGCCTTCTGCATCCATCAGAGCTTGATAACAAACAATGCTTGTCTGATCTTTCATATAAAGCATTGTCGATGAAGCAAGAACCAGTAGATGTGTTTTTTCAAACTTAACAAATATCATTCGATTGTCTGTTACGTGTCGTGTAGGTAGGATGCCTGGTTGTTCGTATGGTTGGTATTACCAGGGTTATATCCAGGAAGGTGCAGGGACGATTGCCCCCTATTTGTGTATGTACTATACTTGTTTTATCGTTACATAATATTACTTTTTTTATCCAGTCATACAAGTAGAGGCTATTCGAGATTCTTAATTTATTGTGATTCTGAATGACACTGGTATATATAATGCATTTATCACACCCCCTAAAACTCCTAATGCCTCTATGAAAAAGACACACGACTTCCATGTATAGTAGTAGAATATAGCATCCTTGTCATGTTATAATGAATCACACAAATAAAAGAGAAACAAATCAAAGAAAAAAAACTGAAAAAACAGAAATCATTACTACATTTGATATGTAAAAATCAACGTAAAAATCTGAACATTTAAATTAATACACAAAATAATGTATACAAAAGAAAGACGATAGTAAGATTTGAACCAGTTCCCACCAGGTTCATAGGTATCGGACACATTATTTTACCGATGAACTAACTAACCAACTTCCCTTGTTATTTGGTATTTCTACTATTATATACGTGGATGCCGTGTACCTTTTCGTTTATATTAGAGGCAAGGGCGAGTTCAGCATTTGGAGCTTTAGGAGTGTGATAAATGCATTATATATACCAGTGTCATTCAGAATCAGAAGAGATTAAGGATCTCGATTAGCCTTTACTTGTATGACTGGATTTTAAAAAATAATATCATGTAAAGGTAAAAATAAAATAGTACAAATAAAAATAGGGGGCATTCGTCCCTGCACCTTCCTGGATCAAAACATGGTAATACCAACCATACTAAAAACCTGACATTCTACCAACACGACACGTAGCAGACTTTGTAGAACACATGTACTCGTTCTTGCTTGATCAAATATGCTATATGAAAGGTCAGACAAGCATTGTTTGTTGTCAAGCGCTTTGATTGATGCAGAAAGCTTTTGTTCAGGGCGTGCATTATCTTACAATGTACACGGTAGATACTGTTGCCGAAGGGGCAGGTTGTCAGTGGCAACGTCGAGTTTAAAGGCTGCATAGAACAATAAGAATTTGTGTTGTGCAAAAAAAGCTTATATCGATACAAATACCCTAATTTACCTTCTTTCATGAGTCTTTAAACCAAACAAAAGGAACCCATGAACACTTAGATGACCCAGAAGGCGTAGGGCGGCAAACGTTTACTTCGCACACGTAGGAGGGGGGGGGGGGGGGGGGGGGACAAGAACCTTGAAAGTGAGTTGATTCATCTGTTTGAATGTTGACTAACAACGGGGACAGAGGTTTTAAAATAAATGTGCATGGGGGTGGGACCCTCTGTATACGCCCCATATCAAACACAGCTCCATACAAATAACAGCACAGTGGTTGTCTATTTTAGGCGGCGTTTTCACATGAATATTCATCACCATTGTATTTTTATGTGACGTTTCCATGAGATTCACCTCCATTGGTGTGGCAAGATCGGTAGAGCGCGCGCTTTCTGATCTCGAGATCCCGAGTTCGAACCCTGCCCACTCCATTTGTCCTTCAGCAAGACAATTAATCCACATTGCTGCTCTCTACCCAGGAGTATAAATGGTTACTTGGTCGGGTGTTAATTAGCCTTCAGCGCCCGTTGGGCAGCTTGGGCTAGTATGCTCCCCTGGGAGTTGAGATGGTGCACAAGATAATTGTGCGGGTTTGAACTGTACCTGATGACCAAGGGTAATAATGCGCCTCTGAATAGGCATCTAGATAGATGGCGCTCTATAAAAGCTATATATTATTATTATTCTCATGAATATTCGTCACCATTATTTGCATTCTTGATTAACGTCTCCATTTTTGGACACATAGAGAGCGCTCTTTAAAAAGCAAGATGCGTATAGGTGATTGGGGGTGCTTCACGACGGTGTTCTACGGTATGTTATATACACTGAGACATTCTCGCCCCACGGCCTGCCATATAATTAGCTGTACAGAAGAACCGCATGACTGCTCTCCCTTTGTAAGGAAGACAATGTGAGCCATTCTGATGTACAGCTATTTCTACGGCAGGCCGTGGGGCGAGAATGTCTCAGTGTTCCGAGGATCGCTGGAGACGAAAAAGTAGCAAATTTAGGAAACGAAATTGCCTCAGAAAAATGGCCCTAGGATCCAAACGCCTTAGCCAAAATCAATGCTCATGGTATCATTTTGTTGGAAAAAGGATGTTCTACCCAATCAAACAAAAAACAATGACATTTGGTCAATGGTGTTGATGAAATTAACGATCGTAGGTGTTGCATCCTTTCTGGGCCACCCTGTATAGCCCATACTGATCCAATATTTTATGAACTAAAAACATTACAAATTGCTGATATTCACATTTTTCAAACTGCAATCGTTATGTATAACTTTTGGATAAATACTATACCATTGGCATTCATGCTTATGATAGTTTGCCTCTGCATTTATCCTGATTCTTTGATTTACATTACATTCAAGTTCTCAATTATAAATATGTGTTTTCTTTGTGTATATCAATTGTCACATTTTATGTAAATCAATTATATTATATACTTGTATTGTTATTTGAATATGTCGTATTTAATTTTTTCAATAAATGCAGAAAACATCGGGATGGGGCTAAATAGTACAGTCAGAAGAAAAGTCCCTTCTGGGCACCGGAGGGTGTGAAGGGCCATCCTGAGTCTGCTCCTTTTTGGCGGGCAAGGATGTGGGGATCAGACTTCGATACACGAGGCACCCATATTTGGTCAGCTTTATTTGGCACCATATGGAGACCCCCTTAAAACTCTTTTGGGTAGACTCCACTTACGGAGACACCCAAATATCGTCCGTCCTATACATGGAGAGTTCTTACTTACCCAGGTTTTGTAGACGTCACTGACCTACCCAAATTCGTAGACGTCATGCATGCTGGGGAATCCTCACTATGGTGAGTCACCCATACTTAATAGGAATACCCCCTTATATAAAACGGGGAGGAATGTTGTGGGGCTGGATAGCGACCCCCGCAATACTATGGACGATCCCGGAGACGTCAGGTAAAAGACGCACGGGCATTGGTCGAGCAGCTTAGCAACCACGCGCACGGAAATGCAAGTGCAAATGTGCGCGTAGGATTGCGGCGTCAGTTACCGGTTCACGCAAGCAAAGTACAGTTCTATATACACTTCTTATACTGTAACTGGCCACCAGCTGTTCGGCGGTTCTCCGCTATATCCTGCAGCCGCAACTCCGGCGGACCTCGCCACCAGGGAATGCCTTGGTTTTACGTCGGTCTCACCTGCTCATCCAGGGAAGCAGCCACGGCGACAATTAGTGGAATTGTCGCAGCTGGGCTGTGATGGATCGGACTTAGAGACTGCCGTCAGATCAGCATTCTGGTGAGTATTATTATACTTATTCGTTGTTATTACTAATTATATCTAATTAGTTGTTGTTATTTATTGCTGATATAAACAGCAATATCCCAGCAGTGAGGGCCGCCTGCATCTAAACGCCCACCCCCCACCCCCCCCCCCCCCCACGTTGTTTGTGCTTTATTTGTGCTGTCGCGTCTCTGTTCTTGTTTTTGTTTTATGTTTTTTGTTTGTACGTTCACTGAACTGTATGTACACCACACACGCAGTGCGTAATCTTCAGTCATGAAGCCTGCACTATACAAGGAAGAAGAAGAACATCTGCTAAAAAAAAAAAAAACGATTAACGTATTATATAAGATGATGACGTCATAATTAAAGGGACTTAGTAACATTGTCCAAATCCTCAAAATTTAATTTTTTCAATAAATGCAGAAAACATCGGGATGGGGCTAAATAGTACAGTCAGAAGAAAAGTCCCTTCTGGGCACCGGAGGGTGTGAAGGGCCATCCTGAGTCTGCTCCTTTTTGGCGGGCAAGGATGTGGGGATCAGACTTCGATACACGAGGCACCCATATTTGGTCAGCTTTATTTGGCACCATATGGAGACCCCCTTAAAACTCTTTTGGGTAGACTCCACTTACGGAGACACCCAAATATCGTCCGTCCTATACATGGAGAGTTCTTACTTACCCAGGTTTTGTAGACGTCACTGACCTACCCAAATTCGTAGACGTCATGCATGCTGGGGAATCCTCACTATGGTGAGTCACCCATACTTAATAGGAATACCCCCTTATATAAAACGGGGAGGAATGTTGTGGGGCTGGATAGCGACCCCCGCAATACTATGGACGATCCCGGAGACGTCAGGTAAAAGACGCACGGGCATTGGTCGAGCAGCTTAGCAACCACGCGCACGGAAATGCAAGTGCAAATGTGCGCGTAGGATTGCGGCGTCAGTTACCGGTTCACGCAAGCAAAGTACAGTTCTATATACACTTCTTATACTGTAACTGGCCACCAGCTGTTCGGCGGTTCTCCGCTATATCCTGCAGCCGCAACTCCGGCGGACCTCGCCACCAGGGAATGCCTTGGTTTTACGTCGGTCTCACCTGCTCATCCAGGGAAGCAGCCACGGCGACAATTAGTGGAATTGTCGCAGCTGGGCTGTGATGGATCGGACTTAGAGACTGCCGTCAGATCAGCATTCTGGTGAGTATTATTATACTTATTCGTTGTTATTACTAATTATATCTAATTAGTTGTTGTTATTTATTGCTGATATAAACAGCAATATCCCAGCAGTGAGGGCCGCCTGCATCTAAACGCCCACCCCCACCCCCCCCCCCCCCCCCCCCACGTTGTTTGTGCTTTATTGTGCTGTCGCGTCTCTGTTCTTGTTTTTGTTTTATGTTTTTTGTTTGTACGTTCACTGAACTGTATGTACACCACACACGCAGTGCGTAATCTTCAGTCATGAAGCCTGCACTATACAAGGAAGAAGAAGAACATCTGCTAAAAAAAAAAAAAACGATTAACGTATTATATAAGATGATGACGTCATAATTAAAGGGACTTAGTAACATTGTCCAAATCCTCAAAATAAAATTTTTATTCTAGCGGTTCCCTTATACCTTGTTGTATTCGTATTAACAATAAAATCATGGGACAGGTTTCGGTTTTTCAAATTTCCCTTTCGTTACAAAGATATGTATGATTGAAATATTCAGATAAGAAAAACTCCGGGCGAGTTTTTCTTCCGTGTACAAAGTGAGTGCAGTGAGTTACTGAATATCACTTTGCATTTTCGCTCATTACTTGGCCATACAATGTCCATTTGACTTGAAATTTTCACACAATACCCTGTGGACATATGGGATAACAACAATATACATTGCATCAACCATTCATCACTTTTGCACATGTCAACAAAGTTACTAGATCCCTTTAAGGGAAATTGAGCATTCCTATTGGTTGATTACTGATGCTTAATCCGGTATAGTAAATGGTAAAGTTATAGTGCATATGCACTATAACTGCGCAGGGGATGGCCTTGGTGTGCGTAATGTGCGCTTGTGCGCTTGTTCTTGAATGGGGAAAATCAGGGGGGTCATACTGCGCGCTAATCTTGGAAACTTTTTATGGAATGGCTAACATGGAATTCTGGGATACGTTTAGTCTAGGATCGAGACCCTCGATCGCATGCTGAACATAGCGCGACCAACGAGAGAGGTCTGCGTAACATCGGTGATCGCTGCTCACGAGGCCTCGGCTGGCAGCCATCACTGCTGTTGTGCAGATCTCTCTCGTTGGCGGCTATCTATTATGGGTGGTGGGATTATTTTTAGCATGCGATCGAGGGTCTTAGATCATAGACTACAAAATACCCAGCATTCCATGTTGGCCAGTCCATGAAGTTTCCCTAACCGGCCATGTTTGCTGTGTGTTAAGGCTATGGGAAAATTAGCGCGCAGTGCGTAGATTCTCTTCTAGTTATTTATATACTACTTCTATGGGGAAAATACGCAGAGCGCGCAATTATTTTTAATACGCGCTGGCCCTTGTACAAAGAACGCAGGGCCGACGAGAGAACACTCACAATTTGAGCAAGGTCAATTTGGGTTTATCAACATGATAACAAAATAAGTTCCTCAAAATAATCATCTTATATAACAAATAGTACATGATTCCTGTCGTTAAATATTCCATAATAGACACCTCTACATTTTTAATTTCTCTCGTGCGATTATATTGCACTCGGCCTGCGGCCTCGATGCAATATAATCGCTCTCGAGAAATTAAAAATGTATCGTTGTCTATTCTGGTATATTCAACTCCAAACCATGCACTATTTGTATAATATTAAATGGACTTATAGTAACATTGTCCAAATCCTCAAAATCCAATTGGAATTGTAACGGTTTTCTCATACCTTGCTTAAAGGAACTACAGCGTCTAGATGGCCTAATTTTTACAATTCGGCTCTCTATATGTAATTTTTCCCGAAGAAATCAATCAATTTTGGGGTAATTAGTAAATATCTAAATATTTTATCTATATATTTAAAATCGCCAAAATGTGACGTCATCTAAAGAACGGACTAATGAACTAAATTCTGTAGATGACGCGTCATGACGTAAGCCAATGAATTGTCAATCACATGTCGATCACGCTGCCGATTCCGGACCCTAAATGTGGGTGGGGCGTAAACTGGCTGCTAAGTGAGATTTGGCATCAGAATCAGCATCAGACCCATCTTAAATCACTACTGTGTTTATTTTCATGGATTTTCTTTCGGCAGACCTATGTTTCAAGTATTCAACTATCGAATAAGTGTCAAAGTACGTTGTATTCTTTAGGTCCTTTAAGGTATTAATAATAACAGCATAGGATAGGTTTCGAATTTTCAAATTTCCATTTCGTGCAAGAGATATTTACGATTGAAGTGTTTGCATATGAAATAACCTACGGGACCTTTTCAGCCGTGTAAAAAGTAAGTGCAATGAAAAGTGAATATCACTTTGCATTTTTCCTAATTTCTCGGCCTTATGACATCAAATTAACTTGAAATGTTCACAAATTACTTTCTGGACATATCAAATCACACTAATACACATTTTTTCTGAGCATCACTTTTTACACGGGTCAACAAAGTTACTAGATCCCTTTAATATCGTTTTTGAATTATCGAATAAATGTAGGTCCCACATTTATTCCAATAATAAATTTATTAATATTTGTGCCGTTTCTGAACCGATTTCGATCCAATACAATTAATTGCTATCTTTAAAATTCCGTGCTCTTACAAATATAACATTTTCATTACCTCACAAATTAATTATTTTGTGAAGCACCCTCTAAAAGGGTTAGTTGAGTTTCGGTATAGAGGGCGCTGCATAAAATAATTTCGTGCGAGGTAATGGGAAAATGAGTGTCAAATTGGAAAGAGCATAGCATTTTCTTGACATAATTAACTTTATCGATCAAAATCCGTTCAGAGAGGGCTGATATATTCATCAATATAACTATTTTGTAATTTATTGTGGGGACACGCAATAATTCAATAATTTTGAACAAGCCGTTACAAATGAAGAAAAAAAAATGCTTACACCTTTTTTCAATATTATACAAAAGATGTTTTCAAATAGTTGTTGCTGATCTCTTATTTAATAATTATTTTAACAAAACATCACATGCACAATTTTTTTATTGGAAATACTTGATAGCAATGAGTGATTAGATAGGCCCTTTTGTGTTTTAACAGCTCCTTTTTTCATGATAACAGGTTTTTTACTTAGTAGTCGTTTGCATGTTTGAATTTATTTCGAGCATGTGGAGTATTACTATTAGTTTGTAATGGAGTAGTATAGGTTTGGGTTCCTGAAACTGAACCATCCATTTGACGATGCGTTAGAGAAATGACTGTTCACCTGTACTGATGTTACAGAAGGCACCGGCCCATCCTAGATCGCATACACAGGACAAATTCCCTTGGCCACCTGTACAGTATCCGTGGTCACATGCTGCGATTGCACATCCAATGATATCTGGAAAATAAAACGTAAAATCTTGTTTTCCTTGTATAATTTTACATTTTCTCAGTAATGTGAAAACGGTGTATACTAAAACGTATTATTATTATTATATTTTGTTTTTTGGGGGTGGGGGTGAGGAGTTGGTGAACATTTGCAGTATAAAGTAAGACTGGTTTGTTCGAGTTTGAGGGGTATGGCTTTATGGTAAAAATAATACACGTTATATTCAGAGAAGCCTGCCTAAATTCATCCTTAAATATTTCACCACGAACAATCCCCAAATACATGCTTCTAATAAATACACGTGTTATTTTCCTGGGACAATGTACACATATATTATTGCCATGTACGATGCTCCACAGACAAACATAATATAATTTGTTTACTTTGACATATATCTTTCACAAAGCTACATGGTAATCATGGTAATGTAATGATATAAAACGCAAACTTTCGTCAGGCGCACTGTTTTTAAATTTTTTTAAATATTAATTAACGCCAAAATTGCATAATTCGTAAAGGAAAAGGACACATTTAGCAGTGCTCTAATTGTGAAGACATGGGTGATATTAAAAAAGAAGTGTCACAATTAGCTATGTATGAAACAAAATACATGTGTTATGAACAAATTAACTCACATTAACACTCGCACACATGCAGTCATATGTTTCAATACTATTCTTGTAGGGCCTATAATTTATCTTATGAACCACTCGACCGAATGCCTACGAATTTAGTTCACAGGTAGTCTATGATAGGTTATACATCATAATACCACTGATGTAATGTATCGCTATTTTGGTTATTTAAAAATGGGTTACAGTTAATACTGTAAATAAAATAGCTAAATATCTCCTTTTGCATATCAAACAATAACACTTAACTATATTAAATACCATGTTTGTAAAGCTCCATTCTCATGCTGATATGAGGAGAGTACCAGGTAACAGGGCGCACACGCACGAAGCGGCACACTAGCGGGGTGGGAAAGGCGTTCGATACCACGGTATCTTGATCAGAATTGCCCGAGAAGACCTAAATAGAGACAGCCAAAATATACACAATCTGAATTGAATACAAATATGACAAACGAACACACACACACACAAAATAAACAAAACATTAAAGGTTATAATTGATATAAAGGAAGCCAACGCCTCTCATCCTGCTCATAGTCGATAACAGTGGAATAGTGGAATAAAGTAAAAGACAAAGAAAGACAATGAAAACTGTTCATGAAATTTGTCTAGGAAGGGCCCATGAGAGATTGATTTTGTTCGTAGAAAGATTGAACTTACGCTATTTACAGGTTACTAGGCACCATCCTTTTCAATATCACTATTGTGATTGTTAACATTAACATCGTCATAATCATATCATCATACTATTATTAACATATAATTTAACTGAAATCAAACATGTTAAATGTGAAAGTATTGCAAGTTACGATTTAAGAAAAATATTTACAAAGTCGAGAGAATAGTTATTGAAGCCATTAAGAGAAAAACACAAAATACTGTAGAAGGTATATCTATAATGATGCAACTATATGCGAATAAAATAGCACTCACCAGGTCTGACCCATCAGTGCTGTTTTGAACCGTGTGAAATGTCACACCATCCATGCTGTAGGTGACCTTGTAGCTCGTCACCCATTGTGGGCTATCCTGTCGTCCTTGTGTCGCCAAGGCAAAGACTTCGTAGGTAAAACCGAGATAAACCTGAACAGAGCAGACAATTGTTAGGTTTCTTTAAGTTGATTTTGTCGTAACATGAACATGGATTCGCCTCTGTTCGACTTTTTGTTCACAAAAAAATTATAATTGCATTGTCAAATTCGTAGCTGATTATCATGTTGGTATTTACACATTGTAACTCATAGCACCTGTGTAAAAAATTGACATACATGTGTGTTCTTGAGTAATACACTTCATCCACACTTGCTGCTCTCAACCCAAGTGTAGTGAATGGGAACTTGGCAGGAATGTATTCCATAAAATACTTGACGCTGCTCGGCTAGAGCCAAGTTAACAATGCTCCGAACTGATCGACACATAAAGAGGGCCACCAGGTCAAAAAACAACAACATACATAGTTGCATCTTTTGGAAAAGTTGTGTAATATGAAAATTTGCAAAGGGTTGTGTTATTCGTAAACAAGGCGATTGTAACCGACTAGTAACGGAAACATTAAGGCCTAGCTCATGGTTCCGTACGCACCAATCGCTGGCGAGTGCGCCAATCCTATTCACGCATACGTTATGACACAATAAAAAATGCAGAGCCATGAATACGTGTTGTAGTTTGGTGATGCTTTCTTTTTCGAATTATACATTTTTCTAGAAACCATATATTTTTTGTATAGCTTTTTCGCGGTATCGACTACTGATCATGTAACCTTTTTAAGAATATTTTTTTCTTTAAAATAATAATCTGATAAATGGAAGGTATCATTTTCAGTAGTCTATTCCACCAACACAGTAAAAAACATTATATTATTACAAAACGAATTACCATACTAAAGCATGTGTTCATTGGTGTGCAGAAGAAGACTACCGTTTGTCTCGGACAAACTCATCGTCCGTGATTCTATTGTCTTCTAACTTACGCCTTAATGAAATTGGCTTATTTGCAGATGTTCGGCGGATACAGAACCATGATG